>JAYJME010003446.1:0-12091 GCA_036873775.1 Costaria costata | reverse complement strand
GCACGAGTTTCTGGTTAGGGTTCGGGTTCGGGTACGGGTTCTGGTCGGGTGATCGACTTTAAGCACCACGGCCAAAACCCCCGTAAAGATTCACTATCAAGGTGTCAGTAGGTCTCTCGATTTTTCGATTTTGTTTTTTGAAGTTCAGGAGAGGCAATTAATATATGCCGCGGAAACCGCCCATGCCTCGTCTTTTTTTGCTGTTTTCCGTTCCATCGACGACAAATCGGGTCGGATATATTGCCTTCACCTCGTTCGTCGATCGCCACAAAAAAAGCTACACACACACCTCCTTAAGAATTGTCATTGATTGTTATGGTGGCCGACCATTGGAAGGCACCTATTTACTAGCATGCTGTAAGTGTTACCCCTCTAACATGAGGCACCTGAACCACCGTGCCTCATGTTTTGCTGTTTTCCGTTGCATCGACGACAAATCGGGTCGGATCTATTGCCTTCACCTCGTTCGTCGATCGCCACAAAAAAAAGCTATTACGGGGGACCATAGTTAATAGGACCTACTGCAGACACTATAGGACCTACTGTAGATACCAACACCTATATATTTCCCTATTTTTGCTAACAATATTTGGTCCATAGTTAATAGGGCCTACTATAGACACAGAACCTACTGCAGACACCAAAACCATAATATTCCCCTATTTTTGCTACCAATATCTGGTCCTATTTACTATGACCCCCCTTAATACTTTTAAAGGACAAGCATGGCGACTGAACACGTCGGCGTGCAATCAAGGCAATTAATAAATACTAAACGAATAGGTGGTACTCGACGAATTGTGTCAGCCTTTTCTTCCTGAATGAATAATGCCTTGCACAATGTCGGAAGACAACTAAAATAAAATTAGTTAAATACGTACTATGTTACCGGATATTCTCATGAAATACTAACGCGTCGTACCTACCATGTGCCTTTCTGTGCTTTCTTTCTTTCTTCTTTCTTTAATTCTCCCGAAGCAGTCTTATTCTGTTTCCCCCTTGCGTGTGCATTCTGGTTCGTGCTCGGGGTAGCTCTGTACTTGTAATTTTACGCTATTGCTCGCGAGCTGTGGCTCTACTTTTCGGTTGGAATGCATTTGTCCTCTTGATCTTGATTTTGTTTTGTCCTTTTCGCTTTTCGTTTCTTTTCTTTTATATTTTTCTTATATTTATTTTTCATTTTGTCTTTCTTTAAAGTTTTACTTAACGCAGCTTGCACGGTCCGTTGTCAGCGGCGGGAAACGGCTTCATCAACGGCGTCCACCAATCCCGGCGGGCAAGCAGAGCCTCTACGATTTGATGCCATTTTTGTCATGAGCGATGCACTGTATGTATTTTGCGACACCCAGACTGCTCATTGTGCTAACTCTTGAACGATGACTGCTGTACGTTCGAGGGGTGTCAAGAGAGTGTAGCGAGGGGTGTGCGGCTGGGTCGCGCAGCTCGAGGCGAATGGCTCCGTTGAAGCCGAAAGTTGTCCCAGACTGCTTGTGTGTGTCGGCTATCGGCTCGCGCGGTATGCGCGTCAACGTGGGAAGCGGTCTGGGGGGCGAGTTGTCGTCGTTCGGAGCTTCTGTGTGTCATCGGACAGACAGACAGGTTTTGAATTTTGGAAATAGATAACCCTAGGTAAACCTAGGGAATTTCGCCTTCTCTTGCGATGCATGTTGGGTGCTGGCGTATGGATTTATGTTGAGCCTGTCGTACACGAGTACGCTGGCATGACAGTGCGTTGTACGATGCATTATTTGTAATGCATTACCTCTGTGTCGTAGCTTGTGACCACAGAGCGTGTTTCTCCTAGGGTGAAGAGTCAGCACGGACAATGGGTGGGCTGAATGTCGACGAGTAAAAGAACGGTTTCATGTGAAGAACACACACACCACCAACCAAAACAGCAAGACATATTTTCCACAGGACAACAATAAGCAACAAACTGTAGACAGAAATGAAGGAAACTAAAGAAAACAAACCAACCCTTTATTGATGTATATTTCGAGTGGCGTTGTTATTACCGTTTGGCCGAGACGTCGTCGTCGTCGGAGAGAGGTCCCCCTCCCCTCAACCAGACACCTTTCTCGCAGCACCTGTAATCTCCCGAGTATCTAGCCCACGTCTTTACCGCCTCTCTCTCTCCCTATCCTACTATGATACCTATACTGTGACACCAGCCGGGTCACTTACTATTACCGCCTGCAGTTGTTTAGATGACCAAGCCTCCGAATGGCAGAGTACCATTCGGCTCCTCCGATTCTGCGTTACCGAATGATGCATGTCGAGGCTCTGTCTCTGTGAAGAGAGATGGCAGAGGTGGCACCGAAGTGTCTGTAAATATCACTTGTAAAGAAGAAGAAAATACATTGTTTGGAAAGGCGGTTATGTGGCAATAAGAAAGAAGAGAAGTACAGTAGAGAGGAAAAAGGGAGAACACAGGACAACTCAGGGGCAGGAGGAGTGATCGAGGTGGGCGCGGCCGTCACCTTATCCCTACGGAACAATGCTCATGCTACGCGCAGATGTACTTTACTGGTTGTCGCACTGGCCAACAGTCCGTCAACGTTCCCTGTACCGTTTTATACAACGTCCCCGCAACGTTGTATGTAACGTTCCTTGATACTTATGGCGATAAGCTAGTTACAACTTGCATATGCAATACACCGAAAGGAAGTACCAACACGAGTTTCCCCGCATATTGTGCTTCTCCGTACCTACTGTAGAATAATATATTTTGTCTACTCAGGGTAGTGACTACGAATCAGCTAGATACTAGTGATAGTGGACTGCAGAGTCCATATTCCAAAGCACCTCCTTTGACGAGAAGTCAGTAGCTAGAGGAACCTGATACTCAAAATAATAAACGAAAATTGTACGCCATATTCAGTCCTGTGTATAAACAGCGGCAATATGGATATAACCATATTACTCAGAGAATAAAAAAACGAATGGATAAGCACATATTTAGGCCTGTTTATGAACAGCGGCAATATGGATGTAACCATGCTACTCAAATAATCATAATACGAATGAAACAACATATTCAGACCACACCCTGGACGATAGCCTATTCAATATGCCTATTGGCATGTCAATAGGTTGGGGTAGTGCATATCGATACTTATTGACACCTTCAACAGATATGCGATTATGTCGACCGATACCTATTGCTTCATCCAATAGGCCCAGAAAAAATGACACAATAGGCTATTGTTCTTAGGATGGGTGTGTGAATCCGTCTATCAATACCTATTTTTTCGACCGATAGGTTCTGAGTAATAGGCACAATATGCTACTGTTCTTACAATAGGCATGTCACATGGTCGACCGATAACTGTTACTTTGACCGATAGATATAATAAATTGTCGATCGATACCTATTGCTTTGACCAATATATATATATATATGAAATTGTCGACCGATACCTATTGTTTTGACAAATAGGTATGTTAAGTTATGGTTCGATACCTACTGCTTTGACAAACAGGTATATAGCACCCTGGACAATCGTCTATTGAGTATGCCTATTGATATGTTAATAGATTGGGGTATTTCATATCGAAACATATCATAAACTGCATTAGAAGGGTGAAATTGTCGATCGATACGTAGTTAATTGCCCAATAGGTCCAGAAAAGTTGGTATGATCGAAGCCCTCGAAACAATAATACTCGTATCATACGAGAGTAGTGGTGGTGTTCTGTTGTCCCAACAGCAGCAGGTTTCGATTGAGATCCTCATAAACCTATCGTTCCAATATTCTACCAGGTATTGCTGCAAATCTGCTGTTTTAAAACAAAAGGACAAGCAGTAGGTCAAGGTATATGTTGCTAGAACCCAAGGTATTCATTGGAACAATAGGGTATACGGCATCTGTTATTCTAAGAGATAGTGCTAGACAACAGGGTATGCATCAACAAGCGGTAGGTATCGACCGAGACCCTTACCAACTTATTTAATTGGCAGTAGATATCGATCGATCCCTTTGCGAACCTACTAAACTGGGCAATATGTATCGATCGATACCCTTGCAAACGTATGATATTGAACAACAGGTATCGATTGATATCATCACACACATATCGCTTTAACCAATATGTGTTGATTGGTGGCGATAAAAAGGTACTGTTCGAGCGATAGCCTGTTGGGAATCAGTTTCAAATTATATTTGTGCCCAAGATAGCTATCGATAGACACCTTCGCAAGCATATCGGTCGGGACAATAGGCTATTGTGGCCACTATTGTTGGTTACAATACCTATCGGTAGGTCCCGACGTCAAGCGATTGATCCCTGCGATAGGTATCGAACGCCATAATTTCAACCTGTTGTTGGCCCAACAGCCTATTCGATAGGGTATTATCCAGGGTATAAGAAGGATCTGAACGGCACACGAACAGGTCGATCTAGAACGTTGAAGGCCGGAGCTTCACATCGAACATGCACAAATGGCAATCACCACCTTGTCGTTGAGAACATCTACCTGAAGCTTCTATGATCATAACTAGGACAGACAGCGAATCTTGGGATTCTCCGCTGTCCTGAAGGGCAGTGCGGCGTGGATGATTGATGAAGAACTGGAGTTGATCGTACCGAGACAGGCTGTATTTGAGCGACGTCTCCAACACCGAAACAATACAATGGCGAAATGTCTACGTATCGATACCTATCGCCCGATCCAATTGAATGGTGAAAAATCTACCGATACCTATCGTCCGAAACAATAGGTTTGGTGAAAGAAATCGATACCTACCGTCCGAAACAATAGGTTTGATGAAAGGTCTATCGATACCTACCGTCTGAAACATTAGATTTTCGCCTCTCAGTCCCAATAGTATATCGCCCGAACAATACCGTTCTGGAAATGCCTATCGATAGCTGATTGTTTCAGCGATAGGTTTTGATATTTACATGTCGATACATTATTGGCCGAACAGTAGGTCAATGAACGTGTCGATCGATACCCACTGTCGGCCACAATATTATTCAAAAAGTGTCAATCGATACCTATCATGAGCAACAAAATTTGCCTCCTTTTGGAATAGGATGCTACCGATTGCCTATTGACCTGGAACCTATTGTCCAGGGTGTGATCTTCAGACCTTTTACATGAACCGCTGTAATATGGATGAAATCATGTAACAAAAAACGCTTGGCGTAATTATCAGCGAGAAATACTCTAGATAAGAAGCGCAAACCAATGTGCTGGGGGTTCAACTCACCCCCTAAATTGATACCAAGAACTACATGAAATAATATAAGAAGATAGAAAAGTGTGGATGCTGGTCCAGTACTACTGTTTTGTGTGCATGTACATACGTACTCGTAAGAAACTGTTTTTACGAATACTGATAGTACGGCAATAGACTATGAGAATAGTCGTACCACAAAAGCTATACTCGCGGTGCTGTTTCGTTAATCAGCGAGTTACCGGTATATCCTAGAGAAAGAAAGCGTAAGAAAGGATCTGTTGTGTATGGCTACAGCGCCCCCTTAATTGAATCCTAGGACAAATACAATCAAAGAAATTCGACAAGAAACTGTGGACGCATTTACGTATGTCCAACCCTATACTGATATGTTCATGTTATCACATCCAGTTCTGTGAGTCAGTAGTTATGATACGCACTCACTCAAAGAAGACTAAACAACACAGTACTATTACGGGGGACCATAGTTAATAGGACCTACTGTAGACACAACAACACCTACTGTAGACGCCAAAACCTATATATTTCCCTGTTTTTGCTAACAATATTTGGTCCATAGTTAATAGGACCTACTGTAGACCCAATAGGACCTACTGTAGACACCAACACCTATATATTTCCCAAATGTTGCTAACAATATTTGGTCCTTTTTACTATGGTCCCCCGTAATATTAATAACATCAAAATAACATGTACTGGTATAGGCGTAAGTACGTATTGCAAAACGTGTACTACGTGCCAGTCAGTCGTATGAGCTTTTATGGAACCCTTGTAGTTATACTGCTGTACGAATGCTACGTTGTAAGAAACACTACCCCCCGAGAAAAGCAAATAAGAAAAGTCTAGAAAGGACGACCTACTGGTAGCTCGTTGCGTCAAAGGTGCCTATGCTTCCCTGGTAAGCTGCTGTGTTGTACATGAAGAAGCGATCATCGTCATGTCCATGTTGCTTGTAGGTATAATGGATGGTGTACTCGTAGGTATGAGGCTGTGAAGTGCTGCTGCTGCTGCCCATGATGATGACGAAGATGGTAATCGTGTAGACCTGATAATGATGATCGTGAAGGTGTCCGACGGCTCGGCTTTAGATGCCGCTGTGATGACGTGATGTTCCGTATCCCATCCAGATTGATATTACGAGTACTGCTTGATGTGGCGCAAATTATATTTTCATCTCCGAAAGAAGAATGCAACAGAAAACTGCCGAACTCCAAAATAAACCAATGTCCCGCGAGAGCTGCTGGCTGTCATGTCCATGGTGAAGGTGTTGGTGCAGGTGTCGCTGAACTAGCTGATGCATGAAAAGCTGGCCGTATGCTCCTCGCTGATTTAGAACCTTATTCTCTCATTTTAAGTGATGGACTATTTGCTGTGAAGATGTGCATCCTGAAGCCTTCGGTAAGCCCATGTTGAACGTGGCCGGTATATGATGACCGTATTTCCGCACTGCTGTTGTAGTAGTCGTGGGTGCTGTGGTTGCAGATGATGTTACGATGAACAAGAAAAAACTGTTGTATATGTTGCAGGTGTTGCCCTGATAGGTCGCGGTAGCAAAAGAAAGCTGCTGCTGTAGTCGTTGCAGGTGTTTTACTCGTAGCCGTTGTAGGTACTGCTGTAGAACGCGAAGTAGCTGGTAGTTGCAGCAGGCTTAGATGACGGTCGAGAAGATGGAGTAGAGCTGTAGGAGTCCACCAATCAGTTTCGATTATGTCGGGTTGTACGTGTTGTAGACCGAGACGAAGGGTGCGCAATGGCCATGTTTTTTCTTCCGCAAAACCGTATACGCGCTGTCCTCGTGTTGGTTTGTTTGGTGCAAGTTACGCCAAAAATACGTGTCTGTAAGGAAAGCTAATTTCCACATCTAGTGCGCTCGAAGCAATTGTGATGTCGATGACCTGGCTAGGCAGAGCGATCAGGTCGCAGCTGCTCTACAAACGTATAACGTCCCTTCGCATTGAGCAAAGACCCGTAATTACGCTTGTCTTTGAGAGTGTTATTTCTCGGAGTCTGAATACGTGCCTCACGCTTTGCTTGCGTGAGAGCAGTCGCTGGAAGAAAACACTATGATGGTCCTCCGAGTCTGAAACTAGCTTCAAGGGTAAGAGCTTAAAATCAGTTGCTGAAAGTGAATGCCGTGTGTAGGCGTCAATACCCCTTATAGGAAGGATTTCCCGTATATGATAGGGAGGAGGTGATTTCCCCGATGCTACGCCGAGTAGCCAATTCGTCAACGATCTCGCTGCACATGACAGCTGTTTTAAAGAATTGCACAAGGACATATACTTGAACGTACTTCGTTCTACTTGATAGCTTGAAGAAACGGTTTTAATGACGATTTTGCGCGTGTTAAACAGCGTGAGACCAGACACCACACTTGCTACACGCGTGATAACACGAGCAGGCTCCGTACTTGCTTCTCGCGTAGAGCGTGAAAGCAGTCTCTTTACTTGCTTCACGCGTGAAAGCGTGAAGCAGTCGCTTATCTGTAATATTCCTGATGAACTTGACGCCGATGCGATGCCTCCATGTCGAGGCTCATCTTGATTTTGAAAGAAAATTATTCCGCACTGTAGAAAGCGCAGATCGTTCTTCCAACATCTTCGAAGAGCGTTACGAACTCAGCGAAACGCCGTTGCTTGGTGCTAATCGAGGTGTAGACCAAAGGGCGAGGCTAATGAGCTGATATAATACGAGCGAGGCTCCTAACCGGTGCATGTCGAGGCTCTGTCTCTGTGAAGGGAGATGGCAGAGGTGGCACCGAAGCGTCTGTAAAGATCACTTGTGAAGAAGAATAAAATACATTGTATGGAAAACCGCTCATCTGGCTGTAAGAAAAGAAGAGAAGTAAAATAGAGAGCAAAAATGAAGGAGTAGACAGGAGAGGAGAAGGAGAGGAGTGATCGAGGTGGGCGTGGCTGTCACCTGATCATTACGGAACAACGCCCATGCTAAGGGAAGATGTACTCTACGGGTTGTCGTACTGGCCAACAGTCCGTCAGTGTTCCCGGCAACGTTCTATGTAACGTCCCCATTCCGTTAGATGTAACGTTTCTTGACACTTATGGTTATACGCTATTATTGATAGTTACAACTTGGATATACAATGCACCGAAGGGAAGTATCTAACCGAGCTTCCCCACGTATAGTTTCTCCGCATCTAGAATAAGCTACTTATTGTACTCACGGTAGTGACTATGAATCAACTAGGTATTAGTGACAGTGGACTGCAGACTGTATCGTGACTTGGTTAGGTTCCCCTGCGCGTGGTGTATTATGTTGCGGCCTCAGTGGGGAGCACGGTGCCTGTAAAAGGATGCCTCAAAAGGCCTTATCCGAGGGGCTGAGATTTACCAACCCCGATACCAATAAAATAGGCGTTATTGATTGCATCTCAATTTCTCTTTCCTATGGTTTGCAACAGAGGTGTTCATCATGCCATCCTTGCTTGTTTTTTCGTGCCCCCGAGACCCCTGTATGATACGGCATGCCGAGCTTGCAAGGCCATTTTTGTGTGTGACATACAGCAGGACAGGACACCTGACAAGAAGCAAGGATCTGGGCTCAGCCTGGAGTTCCAAATTGTTTCTTTTATCAGCCCTTTTCATATTTTAGCCTCCTTCGTATTTTCACTGGCCAGACATGCCGCCAAAAAACAACATCGTTGACGAGTACTACACTGCTGTACAGAGTACCGGGTCAAAGTTGAAAATTACGTTGAAAGTTGGCTGAAAAGCGAAACATGTAAATATAATATTCGCGACCACCGACCCCGGCCGCACGGTGACCCAAGGGAGTCGTGGCTTCGCCCCACGGGGGTATGGCGCCTTTCTTTTAAAATTATCGTGGCGGAGGGTCAGCCTCAAGGCTATCTTAGGTTTGGATAAAGCTCAGCCCGACTTTCTTATCACCCTGCTTCCTGTGGTGCTGTATACACAAAAACATCGAAATCAAGACGGGAAGGAATTCCATTTTTTTTGTGGCTACAGTAAGGAATCTCCCAGAACTATTTCTGCGCAAACACTCTACTGTTTCACAAGTAATACCACGCCACAAGGTTTTGAAACGAAACCTCCGCAACTCGATATGTTAAATTTTGTTTTGAGTGGCCTGCTGCTGCCGAGGCTGCTGGATCTCTTGTGGCCGCCACGTCTCTTCCGGGGCCGCCGCCCTCCGATTCGACCGGGCCAAGCACCCCGCTCTCTCTGTCTCAGCGAAGCCCCTCCCCCAGATTGTGCACTTTGTCTGAGCAAGTTACTGTATGTAATATTCAGTCTGTTCTGGCTTCGATGACTTCTCAAGAAAGGCTTGTCCCATCCAATCAAATTTCCCATACTCTTCTCCTATACTTAATGTTAATAGACAGAGCGGCTCAGTTTACCTGCCAGGCGTGTGCGATATATTATTATGCTCGTCGGCTGCATTCGCCACAAATTGTTCATGACTCAGAACTTTGGTAAGTCCCCCCCACATCTCACGACCGACCTGGATCCAACTCTTCGTTCCACCACGACACCTCCTTTACTCCGTTAGACCCTGTACCCACTTGTCCAAGATATACTGACGACGTTTCCGCTTCAAATAACATTGACCCACCCTGCAATTCAGGAACAAAATGCGTTGTTTGCAACCATATTATACTGGTACAAAATAACAAAATGAGCAACCACAATGTAGTCGCATAAACAATAACTCGAGCAACCAACTAAACGATCTTCCTATTTTCTCCTTGGGTAATCTCTGCGAAAGTAAATATGTGAAAAGAGTAACACTTGTGCACTTTCCTCTACAGTAAGACTGTCTGGGAGTGTATGTCCGAAGTCGTTATCGCACAACATTTTATTATATCATTCTGGACGCCATTGCGGAGGCAGTGGCAGTCTCGAAGTAATGCACGCCTTGGAAGCAAGCTGATAGTCCTTGCTTTGCACCTGAAACAAGATCACCACGTTGAGGCTCAGACAGGAAGCGTCTGCAAGATGGCTGCGCTGCCACCTCTCGCCACGGGGTAAATGGGATGCAATACAGGGCCTGGTATACAAACGAAAACTAATTTGAGGCAATACCCCTCAATAGGTACTTATAATAAATCCCTCATGAGGTCATATCAAACCCGTAATACGCGCGACCGAAGTATCCCACGCAGCTTGCAACTATGACTTTGGACACAATGCTCGATCTCACAGCTGACGTTTGTTAATTATACAATAACGTTACACACTCCGCCCACCCCCGAGCATGACGACACAACAAGAAAACGTACAACCCAAATATAGAACAAAAGTAATACTTCGTAAACGTCAACCTCGATAACATAATATCCACGCCAGTAAGCTCGAGACGCGCTGCTGCACTGCTGTGTCAAACGCCCAACGTGTGTGTGTGGCCAGTGTTTACCAACAACGTGGACTGGATGCTCGCCCTGTCACTGCCACGCACTTTGTAGCCCAGCCCCTCTCAGGCTGTACAAACAATATAGGCCGAAATCAACGGGATTGCCACGGCAGGAAGCTGTTTCCCCGAAATACTGGCGAAAAACAACATCGGGGAATATTTCGCACCCGAAAGGTGGAGGGGCTAACTGTGGGAAGACGTTTTGGAGTCTATTAGTATTGAATGAAGAACACGTCACGGTCGTTCAACGACTGCCCCGGGCGGTTGGTGTTGCCCTGCTCATCCACCTATTGAATATGGTAACACGGAACCCAGCGGTGGGAGGGCGGAGAAAGAGGGGAGTGCATAAGGGTTATACAAAAGTCTTGACGAAGAAGTGCATGGCGGCGTACGTTGTGTGCGCTCTAGACGTGCCGCTGTCCGTGACCCTCTGCCGCAGCAAGGCCTACAAGCAACAAAGTCGCTGGTTTTGGTTCATAAGTACGTCAAACGTTGGTCGTAATAATAGTGTAGATGTGTTTCACTCGTAGTGCAAGTTTACCGGCTTGATGTAAGGCAAATGATCGTGACTACGCCAGAAGGGGCAAGCACGGCATCGCCATCTCTATGGTACATGTGTGCGCTACGCAGGGATAGTGGCCTCCCTTCGGCACCACAAGGGGATACACCATTACTCGACGTCAAGCCAATAGCACAACAAGTCAAGTGTTGGCGGTGCTAAGGTTCATACCTTGGAGTCTTCGAAGAGAGCGACGGATTCGCGGAACTCGTCCAGTTGCATTTTGCTCATGGTGACGGGTTCACTCATCACGATCCATTTTACGCCCTGCAGAGTAACGTTTTCGGGGATCGGAGCTTCCGAGTTAGTTTCGGAAAATATTGTCATCTAGACGATGGGACCCCAGCACGCAAGGAAAACGCGGGCAGGATAACGCCGTTCGTGGCCATCCAGCTGGGTTGAATTTCCAGCACTTGCTCGGGGAAAATCGAACAAATGAAGCTCGGGGGGGCAAATCGATAATGTGATGCTGGGGGCCACGATCAAGAATTTTTCGTACTACTTTGTTAAATGTGCTTCGCCATACAAACGTAACTGAGGCAAGGGGCCAGGTTTCCCACACACAGAGCGCAGAACGCGCACCACCACGCCCCCTGCCTCTACCACCACCTCCCGCGGGCGCCACGCTGCAAAACGATGCACAGCAATTGGGCTTCGTCAATACCTGTAAACCCATTCATATCCTTGCGTCAGCAAAGTCAAACGCTCCAAAACCGTCGCACACCCACTCCCATCTTTCGTTAAAGTCTCCCTCACCTCGGTGCACGGAGGGGTGGTGAGAGACCCTATGTAGTGAGAGAACACCGGGTTCGAGGGCAGCACGTCGTACACCCGGGTGGCAAATATCTCGTCGGTGGTAGCTTCACCGATATCCAAAACCTCCCAAAGGTGTTGGATCTAATCTCGCGTGCGGTATCAGAGGAGGGAGTGGGGGGCC
>JAYJME010003445.1:0-12091 GCA_036873775.1 Costaria costata | reverse complement strand
AATATATAGGTTTTGGTGTCTACAGTAGGTCCTATTGTGTCTACAGTAGGTCCTATTAACTATGGTCCGCCGTAATAACAGTAATAAAGGGTTACATAAGCATGGCTTTGTCAAGCTCCTCCTGTACTGTACCTCCTATGAACACTGGTTTTGAACATGCATGTACGCTTATTATCCCGATTAGCCTAGCAATGGAACGTACAATAGTTTAGTATGTAGTACGCGGCATGTGTTAATAATTTGGTAGTTAATATTTTCAGGCTGAGTTTGTTTCGAAACAAAAGTATTTTCAGCTACAGGCTGGTTCAGGCAAGAAACTCCAATTTTTGTCGGTCAGGAATGCCGAGCACAATATCTACTCGAATGTCACATATTTAGTATCACACTGACCGCCATGAATACTGGACGAGGGTGACATAGATAGCCAGTTTGTTTGTTAAGGACCTAGGACTGGCTGTAGCGCCGAAAAGGTGTCCCGACCAATCACAGGCCTTCAAATGTGTCCCGACCAATAGTTCTCTTTTTCTAGACGAGCCGCTTCCAGGTACGCCGGGGCATGTTTGTACAAGTTTGCACGCAAATATTCGAAGAACCGACTACGTAGGACCAATATTAAGTCATAGGTAACGCCCAACATCGAATCTACACTGCAACCAAGCAATTACCTGGCTGAGCCGTAATTTTGCACCTTCACCGCACAAAAGTCAAAATGTCTACGCCGTTTTTGAGAGTTGGACCCTGAAATTTTGCACACGTGTTCAATTTGCCTCTGACAACCGCTGTACGAATGGGTTTTGCTTTTATACATTGTTTTCGCCGGAACTTTGGAACCCCTTAAGACCCAAATTTCCAAAAAAAACGAAAATCGGAATATCTGGCGAACAAAAACAAAAACAAACCATACATTAAAGGTTCGGCACGGGCACATTAAACACGTGTGTGTGTGCAAAATTTCAGGGTCTAACTCTCAAAAATGGCGTGGACATTGTGCTCTGAAAGAAATTTTGGCGGTATGATTGAACCAGCCTGTATATAGCATTCGTGCTCAGCGAGGAACGCTACTCTAAACCCTATGCAACAGCCTTTGAGAGCCTACGCTCAACGTTGAGATCACAATAAGCCGCGAGCCTTAGCCAAAGTAGGAGTTTCTTAACTTCTGTCGCGTACTCCTGTGGTAGACGACCCCAAGGCGGCTCATCCGTCCGCGACACCAAAAGGTATACACATCTCATTTAACAACTTAACTGCAGTTAAATATGATGTGGCAGTCGCCCTTCCGCGTGACTCTGAATATACTGCAAAACAAGAGGGTGTAACGGTGCCCCCACTACAGCAGAGCACCTACCTGTCTAGAGCTTACCGCTATGACATCCACCGTACTCATGATGGCTATCTTCCGCGGAAACCTTCCTGTGTATGTCTCACCACGATGACTCGATGTTTGATAAGGCGGTTCTCCACCTAGCGGACGAGGCGTTTAAAGTAGCTGGGGAGAGGGGGCTCGGGGGGTGTAAGGTAGAGCGAGGAAAACAGCCGGTTTACACCGAGAGAGATCTGTTTCGGAAGTGGACGAACCAAAGATGCTGCGGTATTAACAACGTGCATCAGAGCCCCGCAGTTGAGGAATAGCGATGAATACGGTGTGTGTGTTCTTGACGTTAAACCTTTCTTCTACTCGCCGACATCCAGCACACCCAGCCACGACACGCATCGATACACAGAAGGTGAAATAACTAAAAATAAAAGAAAGAAAATAACAAAAAAAAGGAAGAAAGATACTAGATAAAACAAAAACAAAACAAAAAGGAATGCAAAAAAATGCAGAGGACAGCGAAGAAATATCTCAAACAGAGAGAAGGACCACATCTCGGAAACGATCACATTAGACAACAGAAATGCCCTGAGCACAAACCAAAATAGACAAGTAACGAGGAAACTCAAAACGGTTACGAACGTAATGAGAAAGAAAGAAAGAAAGAAGAAAGGAAGAAAGAAAGAAAGACGGATTACAAGTAAAGATAGTCGCGGGAAATCAATACCGTCGACCGAATGCGGAACCTCTAGCAACACAGAGAGGGATTGTATACAGGGTTGTGCATACGATTTGGCTCTGTGTATACAGTACGGTGGTGAAGAGCGTCTCCGATGAAGAATCGCACAACACCCCCTTCGGTCTTGTACCACGAGTCGACTATGTTGGCGTACAGTATAACTTCCTACTCACCACCGCTCCCGACCGTTGACGAGTGCTACGATAGAGGTTGCACTTTTGGGCTTTTTTGTTTCTGAATAACGGGGCTCCTTAACTCAAAATCGGCAGAATGTCAGTCTTGTTTAGCAAGATGATTTGTTTTATTGCCTAGCCCATAGGTTTGCTCATCGGGCTGCTCTTCCAGTTTACTCAAAAACAGTTTTCGGGTCTGATATGGAGCTCATAAGATTAAACTTAAGAGCCCCAGAATAAAAAGGGTGTTGTACGGGCACCTAAGTCACTTGTAGAATGCGACATATGCGATATATACGGTGTGCCCCATTTTGGTGTGGATGCGAAGCGATATGTACATATTTGATCAGGTACCAGGTACCTGGTATCACGAAAAGCATAGTCTCCCGAGATTTACGGGATTCGTTAGGCGCTACCGCAATGATGCCGGTACGTCCTTATGGAAAAAGTAACACATCATCAGCGGCCGGGAAAACTTCACCTGGTTGAACTGATGCATCTGCATGTGAGTTTCCGTACTATGGCAGCAAACGAGTAACACGTGCCGAATATTATTTCCTCGGCATACATCGTGCGAAGGGATGTCTGTATTACTCACCTATTGCGAGTTCGCCGTTGAAAGGCGACAAGCGAGACCTGCAATCGTAATGCTTGCTGCAGTTGCCGTTGAATAGTATCACATCTCGGCGTCATGGACTGCGCTCCTATACTCGTAGTCAACCAAACAAGCATGTGTTAAGGTATTAGTCTGTTGGACTACTGGTAAAAGGTGAACCAATCGCCTAGCCAAACTAAGCCTTATAACACATGAATACTTTGTCGTTGAACATATTTGAGACCCATGCTACGATAGAGGTGTTGTTCCATTCTTTTGTTTCTGAGGCTCTTCACTTTAGGAGGTCCATGTCACACCCGTAGGCTGTCTTTCAGTAAACTGGAAGGGCAGACCGATGAACAAAGCCATGGACTATTATAGTAGGCATTTAAAAAAAGAAACATTTTGCCAAACAAGAATGACATTCCGGCCATTTCGGGTTAGGGAGCCCCGTCATCATGCAGAAACAAAAAAGCCAACGAGTGCAACCTCTATCGTACCACACGCGCCTTGACCTCCCACCCTGCTGCTGTACTCACGCGGTTTCTCGAATTCTGTCATCGCTCGGGACCTAAACTGAGTAGGCTCTTACTCGCCAACCCCACAATATAAAGGTCGCGCAGATATACGTATACACGGCCGAGCCCTGCTACGGTAGGAGGGTCACTAATATTAAAGTGCTGCATTTCCAGCCTCTCGGGGACACTCGCCTGAGCTACTACCCTATTTCGTTGCAGTTCTAAAGCGTGTACGCTTTTGGGTTTCGTGATGTCCCCCCACACACATGATTGAGTTTTATGTTTGGCTAAATACGATCGTTGGAAGTTAACGTTTGAGTCAGGTATAGAGCCACTCGCCTCGAGTGAGTGTCTATAGCGCGGTATTGAGGGTGGGCGAAGCCTACCCATCGTAGCAGCAGTCGGTCTACCTGCTGCGCCTCAAACACGATTTGTTCGCGGGTTGACAATTGCTTCTAGATGTCGATGGCAAGAGCATTCTGACGTTACCCTACCGTGGTCCCCAACTCGTGTAAGGCGGCCCGCTGGGTACGGTACTGCCTATCGTATTTGAGGAAAAAAACGGGTTTTTTATTCAAATACCACAGGCAGTACCGGACCCAGACGGTCGGTTTCCACAAAATCAGAAGCATGGCATGACAACGTGAAATTGCTCTTGTCGTCGACTTCTGCGCAGACGAAGTGATTGCCATTCCGTGAGTAATATATGCGAAGACCGGTCACAATATCATCTCGATGACGCTATGGCAATGGACTCCTCCTCCGTGAGATGGACGAATAGGGGCATACTCGGTGTACCGTGGGTTCTCGGCGAAGACATTGCTCAAGACAATGCAGGTTTAGCACACCATGTTGACTGTGTTCCACGGTGGCATCCCTGTCTTCCTACGGAACAAAGGTGTACCCTCCAGGATCGAGCTACAGCCAGCAATATTTTTCGTACACACTCAAAACATGGATGGCAAACAATACCGCAGGACGCACAAGACTCACCGGGTCGTATTCGGGGAGAGTGACTGATCTTGTCGTCGATCTCCAAGTCATCGACCGCCCTTTGGTCTTAGTGACAACCTCCACACCCTGTCCACACCCTAAAAGTGGTGATACGGGGCGCCGACGTGAAGGAAGACGATGACGAGGAGCGGTAGATGGGTGACTTTGAAGCGGTGCTTACACGCTGTATCAGATAAGCCCTGCTGGCACGCTCCCTACCCAACGACTCTCATAAAAGTGCGACGTAGCTGCTGTAACTGGGTGGAAGTCCAACAGGAGCATCATCACCCGCAAAGGAAACGTCAACTCAGCGAGTTTGTATATATATATCCCAGGGGGATTCCGAGCTATTATCCCGTGTTTCATTGAAAAGGGCTTTAACAACTCAACTACAGTACCACCGCAAGTGCAAAATATTATCAGGTGAGCCTGGGTGAGCAGCACTGCAAGCGCTATTTTATACCCTTGGGTGGTGTTTAGATACGCCTATCATCTGCCGGAAACGGAACGTCGACTAACTGATTGCTTTAGGTTTCCCGTCGAGGTTGGGCATTTTCAATTGCAACAATTGAGCAGCACGCGCCAGGGAAACTAGGGTAACTTACGACTTATTCGAGAAAATGGTTGACACATTGTCATCCTGTGTGCGAGACAAATAAAGCCAACGCTAAGCCAATTAGACCGACTCAACCATCGGTTAGCATCAGGCCCATTGCCACGTTGACTGTCATTTCCTCGAATACGGAAGTATGTGGTAATCTCTACTGAGGGAAACAAGCATATCGTGTTCGTGTTGCTGGTCAGGTGTCGTCTGACGCCATATACTGTATATCGATGCGTGCTACTGTATATACAGTGTACAATAAGGGTATTACCAATGAATGGTATTTATTCTGAAGGGTATTATCATCTGAGTAACTGCTGTGTACCTAACATCGCTTGGTTGGGCAATATTTTCGTTTTTGTACCCGCTGGTCACAGGACTGTTCTTCGGGTTAAGAATACACATTTCGCCAAACCCCTGCTCTTGGGGGGAGATATACAGTAGAGTTCTCCTCAAACAACGAGGAGCCTCCGCAAATATCATGGACCAACACCCCTAAGGTAGCCAGCAGGCGTCTATCGTGGGTCTGCGGACGAAGAAGCACTGGCCGAATGTGCACTACTTGAACGGTTTTTGGTGGTTAGGTGTTGCAGTTGCCCATGCTACGATAGAGGTGCATCCTTTTTCTGAGGCTCTTCGCTTTAGGAACTTCATATCACGCCCGAAAACTGCTTTTGGAGTAAACTGGAGGGGCAGCTCGATGAGCAAACCCATGGACTAGGCATTTACAAAAATCATAATGCTAAACAAGAATGGCATTCCGACGATTTTGGGTTAAGGAGCCCCGTCATTCAGAAACAAAACAAGCCAAAACGTGCAACGTCTATAACAGCACGCGTCAGTTGGTCCCATCGATAGAGGGTTACGCCACAATAGTCTGCAGTAAGGAACGGCCAACTGCGGTGTAAGCGGGGGGGGGGGCTATGGGACTGATATAATTTTGTTTGCAACTGACCACAGCAGAACAACGCCGAAGAGAAGACCACCCAGTCGGTTTGCTGTGTGAAAGCGCTTATGGTCTACTGGTTTGGCGATATGCTCTCCTTTGAGGTTGTGTTTACGCTGCACGAAAAAAAAACAACAGTAAGCGTTCTGTTTTATGAGAGTTTATGGAGTGACTCGACGGAGGGGCTTAAACGCGGTAGTAAAAACGGGGGTATAATGCTAGAATATCGTAGCGCTAGTTTAAGGCAAGGGTGAATTACGTAGTCGGCGAGAAATTTCAACATCGCGTGCTGCTGCGTCGATGTCCTGTCTTCTACTGCATTGCTCTGCAGTTCACACAACTAGGCTAGTTCGCGTTCACCCCACCTCATCAAGGTCGCGAAGGAACAGATCTTCGTTGCCTCGTCGTCTTGATGTTGTAGTTGAACTTCGTCTTGTTTACAGGTTAACAAACTCTCCTCTGCTAATCGACGACAGACCAACGTGGCCACCCTCAAACGTAAAGTTATATTAATTGAACGAGACCCGCTGAGTCCGGCCCTGCCCGCGGTATTCATAGTAAACCGTGTGTACACTCAAATACCGCAGGCAGTAGAGGATATAGAGGTTCAGGTCAACGGAGTCGAAGGCCACGCTGCAGCAAGTTTCCGTTGCTGTTATCCTCGACGCCAAGAAGCGATTGATCACGGTATAGGGATCGACTGCTACCCTGAAGAAAGGGATCGTTTCTCGTACCCTCAATTTTCCAGCAAACGGTCCTACCTTTGCTTACAACGGCATCCTCCGCGCACAATGATGCTTTCGAGTTGGTGACCTCGACATGCCTGCAGACCACGAGCCGTACGGGCGTTTGTGGTGTGCCGCACGTGGGTGTCTTTGCGCATCGATACGGTAGGTACATGTCAGATACAGACCACTTCTCCAATGGAACAACGTAAGACCTAGCCACTCCTGGTTTCGACCGGTAGATATGTTCAAATATAGGGCATGGTAAGGGTTATCGTGTGTTAAACACACACAAGCGTGACGTTGACAACGTAAACTTTACTATACACGAGGTAATTTTATCCAACCAGGTTCCGTACAATTCCAAGTACTGCATTGAGTAAAACATGACAAACAAGCTCGATCTCGCATGTACGGTAGCTGGAGAAGGGTCTTCAACTATCGATTCTTACAGTATGCGGACGTAGAGCCGCCACTTTAGTGAAAATCTGAAGTGTGCACTTGAACTGCTTGCTACAAAATTTCCTTTGAAGCTTGTCACACCGACGTAACAGGTTGCGCCCATACACGAAGTTCACATAAAGGCAAGGGATTATAGTTCATCAACTTCGAGATCGCGTGTGCGGCACGCATGCGTCGTCTTGAGCCATGCCATCGCTCGTGACCTAATCCGGCTACTGTAGGTCCACATGCGTCCACCCTGCCTGGGCAAGGACGTGTAGCAGGGACCAACGTAGTGCAGGTCCCACGCAGTAACATTACCCACGGCAACACAGGGGACAGCTGAACGCGAGCTAAAGTTGTTCAACGGCCACATCCGTGACTTGCCGCGGACAACGGTCGTGCATCCCATAGGATATATAGCCCTTATATTATACCGCGCACATGCGACACACTGATTACTAAAACAAGACAGCTAGCACGACGCAATACCCAACGGGCCGCGTTCAAGGCGAACACTGCCGAGCTGGAGGAATATAGAGTTGTGATTGTCGGGTTCTATCGTCCGTCATCGTTCCTTTTCTCAGGACGACAGACTGGACAAGCACGAAATGAACGGTGTGCGATATTTGCGGTGGACCATATTTTGGTGCGCATGTGAAGGGCTATGTAAATGCCGTACTACAGTAGGCATCACTACAAAATAACAATTTTGAGTACTCTCCAAAGATGGGGAGCTCTTCAAGCGCTGTGATGGGTCCCTAGCGAAATATTACAGCATAAGCAGTCTATGAAACCTGTACAAAACCTGTAGAAACTGCCTCAAGTCAGATTGCATTGAGTTTCGGGTCAACTACAACTTGGGAGGAACACATACCAAAACAAAACCGAACTCGCTTTGCAGCTGGCGAAGGGTGTTCTGAAGTCAACTCTATTAATAGCGAGGCTAAGGACGAATGACGCCTGTACAATTGAGACCTGAACGTATACGGCTTGCTTAAGAGGTCCCTCAAGACTAACGCATCCATCTACGGAAATGGATACGATGGATACGATGGATACGATGGATACGATGGATACGATGGATACGATGGATACGATGGATACGCCCGTTAAAGTCCGCAGTATGGCAGGGATGACGTCGTCGAGAAGAATCAACACCGCGTGCTGCTGCGTCTGTGCCTTGTCGTGAGTCATGTCGTCCTTCTGGGCCTAACCAAGGAGGTCAGTATGCGTCCATCACATCGTATCAAGGTCGCGCAGTAACAGATCGTCGTTGCCTCTTTGTCTTGGTGCTGTGACCGATTACCGTTCTAGTCGCGCCTTGACACTCGCTTCTACGTTACACCTCGACGACCGGACCAACATAACCTAACTCTAGCGTGTGACGTTCAACTCGTTGAACATAATCCCCTGCATCCTGAACTGCTTGCGGCATTAGAAAATACAGCTTGTATCATCAAACAGCGCAGCCAGCACCGAACGCAGGTGATCATATTTCAGGGAATCAGATGGCACGCTGGAGCAAGGTCACGGTGGTCTTGTCGTCGACGTGAAGCAGCGATGGTCAATCCGCGAGCAATACGAGGTCAGCAGCAACACCAAGTGGACGAAGCAACGGCAAACGTTTCCTGCCCCGAGGGTTGGTTGCATAGGGTCCTACTCAGTTTAGGTCCCGAGCGAAGACATGGAGAACGACACGGTATGGGTACAACCGATCGCCACGTCGTATTTGTACAACCACGGCATGTCTTCCTTTTCTACGAATACCGGGGGTGCAGTTCATGATCCGTAGCCCGCTGTTGGTGTCGTATGAATGCGTTGGATAGTATAATATCGCAGGCATCACAAGACACGTCGATACGCATTCAACGAGTAAAACACCATTCTGGGGGAAAGACACGTTGCACTTGTCGTCGACGGGAAATTCGTGGGCGGCCCCTTTGCTTTGCGCGGCAGCCTGCACCCACACGGGGGTTGTACTATAACGGTATACGATACCTCGAATAAAAAAAGCCGATCATGTGATGTGACTTCGCGGTGAAGTGGAAGGATATTTGTGTTCATACTTCAGGCAATACACGAATCAGCGGATCATGTTCAGGGACGTAGTTGACGTGGGATAGAAATATCGCGCTGCTCGTGTCGTTCATTTCCAGAAGCGATCGTTCATCCGTGAGGAAATCGAGGATAAATACAACAGAACCAAGAGCCACTCGGAAGAGTAAGCCTCCTATATGTTACAGCAGTATTTATGCTTTCGATCTCATGATAAGCACGACATTGGAATACTCTGCTAGGCTGCGAGAAAAAACAACCTATAACGAGACATGCTCCGATAGATATATGCAGCAGTTGTTTCTGTGGCTCCTCACGTTAGGAGTTATGTCCTTCAGCCACAAACTGATGTTAGGAAAACTAAAAGTGCAACCCGATTAAAAAACCCATGAACTGCGCATACAAACAAATCGTTTCGCAAAACAAGAATGACACCCCGATGATTTCAGAAACAAACCCTGCAAAAAGTGCAACCGTTATCGTATTATAGCACGCTCCAAAGACTCTCGAGAGGTACAGTACTGAATCACTCGCCAGAGTGTGGCCTGAACGTGTGGAACTGAAAATTGAGGAACCCCACCTCCTTTACCGTAGTACCAATCCATCTGCAGTAGGCATACTCGATTCAAGTCCCGAGCGATTACATGGAAAGCCGGAAACGAAGCATGGGACAGCAGTTTGCGACTTCGTAGTTGTTGTAACAACCACACCCCTGACGTGAAGCGGGCTAAGGCGGTTCCGCCCATGGGCTGTACGATATAGTCAGCGGCATATTTCTTACATATACACATTCACCAAACGGATGCTGACACAATGCCGCATGCCGTACCAACACTGACCGGATCGAATTTCCCCGGGGGCTAGAGGAACTGTTGGAGGACTGCATGAAATCTCCCTTGTCGTCGATCCCGAAGTCGCACAATTATATATTAGCTTCAGCGACCACCTGCAAGCCCAGGAAGGTGTTAAGGGCACCCGAAGTGAAGGAATAAGACGAGCGGTAAGATAGGTTGCGGTGGGGCAGTTGGGAGTGAAAAGCGGTCTGCACATACCACAGAATTGCTTATACACGCCCTCCCCAACGTCTCAACCAAACGACACAGATGCTCACACTACAGAGCAGATGAACATGTCGTCAAGCAATCCACTGCGTTATTTGTGGAGAATCAGAATATCAGCCGCAAACGTAAAGTCAACGAACTGAAATGTTATATCCCATCGAGTAGCACGCACTAAACGAGGGCGTCCAGACAGCGTTTTTTCGGCACCTGTTAATCTACAATGGTCAGAATGGAAACAAAACTCGGAGCACTGTGGTCGCTGGACGATGTAGCACAAAACAATTTTTTTCTGGAATTTTCCAAACACCATCCACTTGGTTTTAAAGACCTCCCCCTGAGCTCTACCCACGAGACAGTAGTTGCACAGGAATACCCGTTTTTGTATCTGGAGTGTCCACATCAGAAAGTAAAGGAACTCAGTGGTCGCTGTCATCTACCAGTATAAGCAAAAAAGTAAGCACAACGTGCTGAAATCCGTCTTACGAGCGGTTCTGGTAGGTTGCAGTCCACCCTTCATGCGACTCGCCCAACACCTCACGGCGATTCGCGCTTGGTGCTAGCAATGTCTGCCTGGTCGGTGAAAACCCGACGTGCTCAAACCCGGCATAGTAGGGATGCGAGGGTCTATGGTCACACGACTACGGCCGTGCATGATATGAGTACACCCCCCCCCCCTCCTATATATTACTTTATATGCATATTTTATGGACAAAACCAAGCTTTTCTCTTCTTGCGGCCGAGGGTCGTTTCTCACGCTCTCGGCTGCGGGGCACGCAGAGGGCCCGCGTGTACACTGCGGAGAAGGTCTAGGCCCCGGCGGGGCACCGCGTTGCGTTCTATGGGCGTTGAAAGTTTCGGGGAATAGCTATTTATGCGGAAACTGATTCCGACCACGTAAGGCCACCCAGGACGCTCGAAATCCCTTTGCGCATGATGTCTCGCTTCAACTTTCTCGACGGCCCTCACTCCTGCGTGTGTGTGAGAGCAGCACCACTATCAGAGGGACCCGCTCCAAGCCTGTTGCAGCAGCAATGCCACCATCACCAACCCTAACCAAAGTCAGCAGCGTGCTGCTGTTGGCAGTTGGCAGCGTGCCGCTGTTGTCCCCAAAGCTCTCCCCGTACTTACGTAGCTCTCACAACTTCTGTAGATATGCTCTGCGGCTGCTGTACCATGCCTGTCTGTGTCTCACCGTCCCTCGAGCTCTCAAGCTCTCTACTTGGTGGTAGCCACGGTACAACAGCAGTCGCACATCAAGCTCTTCCTTTTGTGACGGCTGTGGCCGGTTCATATCTGTGTGTGCGTGTCGGTGGCATGTTTCCAGGTCAACCTACTGCTGTAGGAAATAGGACCGAACACAAACTCTCAAGAGGGTCGAGAGAGGTGTAACTATATTATTAAGATGCTGCGCAGGGGGGCGTAGGATACAGTACCGGTATACACCCACACTTCTTCCGCGGGATTTCAAAATAAACCGCACAGCAGCGGTATACACAACGACAGCTGCAACACAACACCACTAGGGTTCCACACTCTGGCCTTTGGGACAGTCACGGCTGGCCACGGTGCTTTTGTGTGTCGTAGTATGTTTGTGCAGTGCTCATCAGAAGATACATGAAAACATGACAACATTGCCACGTAATTTTTATAACCAAACAAACATACTCGTGCGTCGTCAAGCCTCATCCTGTCATGCAAGCAGTCGTACAGCAGTACTCTTCCGAGTAAATAGAGACGCCTGATGGTGCCCCTCCTTTTCAACTTGCGACACCCCCGGGATTTCAAGTCAACCACATCCTGAAGGGGAACCTTGTACATATATTTTATATATTATATACTTCATATATATATGTGTGTGTTCTTCACATGAAACCGTTCTTCTACTCGTCGACATCCAGCGCACCCATTGTCCGTGCTGATTCTTCA
>JAYJME010003444.1:0-12092 GCA_036873775.1 Costaria costata | reverse complement strand
GACGTTTAAGCACGACAACAGCAGAGCTGCGGGCCTCGAGGTACGTCTAGTACAAGACTACGCCAGGGGACCCCGAGGTGCTGCTTCTGCTACGAGCTTCACGAGAGAGCTGCCAGGATCAACCGTCGTCGTCCAGCTGCTGTGGTCGACGAGCGACTACAACATCGTACGAGTACATCGTCTGTAGGCTGCTGCGAAAATGGACAACATCAACAGCAATCTGATGACCGCGGTACGAGGGATCAAGTTCTACACTGGAGAGGAGCTACAAGACTTCGCCGAATGGCACAGGAAGGCTGATTTCATCATTAATATGCAGCACCCTGACATATTTGCGGTCATCGAAGGTCAAGCTAGGCCCACCGAACAAACGGACCAAGCAGAAGATACTGCACCGCTGCTGACTCCGAGTCTGCTTCACACTGCTAGAGGGACCCTACTGCAACGCGAAACTGGGTTCAACCGCGCCAACCAAGACCTCTATGCTATCCTGTACGTGGTCACCGACAAGGCAGCGGCTCTCCTCATGGCTATTCATGCATACGACGAGCGTGGGACCCGAGGCGACGGGCAACAGACGATGAAGGAGCTGGAAACAAAGTACCTCCGGGTGATGAACGAGACAATCCTCGCCTTGCAGGCAGCACTTGCAGCTACGACCATGGAGCCGGACCAAGATCCCGATCACTACATTATGCAGGATGCACGCCGCCGCAGCCGATTGGACGCGGTCAGGGAACCTGTCACCGATCGTCACTTCATCGACATCATAGTCCAAGGGCTGCCACAGAGCTACCGCGACATCAAAGTGACGACCTACAAGGACCCGGATTTCGATCTGTCAAAGATCCAGACTACGATGAGGCATTTGTACCTGGACGGTCTGTCGAGGAAATCACAGGAGAAATCGCTGGTCGTGGAAGCATCATGATAGTACTAGCAGCATCATCATCGGATCCTAGCCCCGTCGTTATCTGCCACAACTGTGGAAAGGACGGACACTACAAGAGCGGTTGCGCTGTGCCGGGAACGCTGTACGGACGGGGCACGAAGCGTGCTGCAGGACCAAACAACAAGAAGGCTGAAGATGGAGCTGGGCAAAAGTGGCGCTCGGTACACGAGACAACGACACACTCCGACACGGAATACTATGCGCAAGGAGCTGCACGCCCACAGACGACGAGCAGCACGTCCACGGCGGCTGTGGTGCGCGGCGACACCGGCGAGCGGCCTACGATAAAACTCGACGACGATTTTGACGAAGGCTTTCAATTTTAGCTGTTGAAACTTAGCCACCGGACCATCACCAGGGTCTATGAGCAAGATTGTTGTCGACCGCTGGAGTATCATGTCAACACGGGGTCATCGCAAATGACAGTTGACGAGATCCTGTATAAACGCGCTTGAGGTTGTCGGAACGATACCTTCCGAAATCGTTACAGCACTGTTCGCTGGGACTGTCATGGCTACTGGGTCGCCAAGAACAGAAACGTGAGGTCGCTGGAGAGGTATCGTTCAGAACCGGGCCACCGCATCATCTAGTATATATTGGGATTGCCGGCGGAGAACGTCTGCTGGAATCACCACATCATCAACATCTGGATCGCCAGGAGGGACATCTGCATCGCCCTCGTCGTACTGACATAACAGCAACATTTACTTGCTTCCTAGTACGTGGCACCACACGTTCTCTTTGTACAGGAGGGCGGTAGAAAACGTGTTTGGCTGCTAGACTATTTGTGCAAGGTCTGTACCATAAATATATATATATATTCTCCGACGTATATATATATATATATATATATATATCTGTCTGGTGAGTGTATAGTGAGACCCACACGACTTCCACGGTTTTTTGTGTGAGACGTTTTATCGGTTTGCATGTAATTCCATCGTCAAACCTGTCACATCAGCGGTACGACTGTACATTGCCAGGTTTCGCGCTGGAGGTTTTTGCATTAGCTGTAGAAGGATTGATCACCAGTCGAAAGCCAAGCAGGAACGGATTATGTTGTTTCGACGTTGCAAAGGGGTACCGAAACTTTGTTGCGACATAGCAATGGATTCTACTTCGTGAGTATGTATGAAGACAAGTAGTTTAGACAAGTACACTGACCAAACAACCGGGGTCAGAACCTCTTGGGAAGACACAATGGAATAGGTTGATGACACTTGCAGTAATTATGAAGCAAGCGTACATTAGAACCAAGTAATTAGGTAACATATTTTGGTATATAGTTGAACAGCAACTTGACTTTATGTTCCATTCATCGAGAGGTCGTATCGTTTGCTTTGTGTGTTACCAGTATGTAACGTGTTGTCCTAACAAGAGGTTGTATTAGAGATGATACTTGCCAAGTAGCCTTCATTTGTCGTCACTGGATAACACGGAATGATCTGGTAGTATACGTAGGTTATGTTCAAGAGTTGTATTCTCGAAATATGCAATAGTGACAACTCAGAGACCATTAAAGATCCAGTAAAGTATGCAGGACAATTGATACATTGTAGTACCATGGGTCTACTATCTCGATATAAGTGGTTTAGTTGCTCAGTATCCACGTGTAGAACAACATTCCACCAAGTAAACACATATGATGCGGATTAATGGATAGACTGTCTGTCGTATGTGGTTTAGTTGAAGTAAAACACATGATGCGGAATAATGGATAGGTTGTCGCATATATGTGGTTTAGTTGTTCTGTGTAGAGACTGCGTACAAGATCGGTCACGATTGTTGTTGCGTTATCTGACGCACGGTATCGTAGTAAGTGCATGTTACTGTTGCGATTCAAGATCATAGTTCATGTGCTGTTTGCGGTCATTAAGATCGTCAGAAGAACAGGAGCGTTCGCACGGCGCACTCTCTCTCACTTCTCTTATTTTGCTCATAATCAGCCTCGCTGTTGAGCATACCAGTATACATTAATCAACAATGGCATGGAGTCGCCAACACTATCTTCTCTTTTCTATTGAAGCGTTCATACAAGTTTGCCTCACAGCGACTTTAGCGTTCACCCTCAAATTCAGGGTGTATCTTGTCCGGTCATCGGCAAGTGGGTCTGATCGCGTACACACCAGCTTTGCGCTGGTATACATGCCATACCACATCCTTAACATAGTGTAGGAGCAAGGTTGTCTTCACCCCACCCGCTTAAGACTAGAGAGCCAGCGGATTATCCAATTCACCATGGAGGCAGGGAATGTATGACGCCGTTACACTCCAAACTCCAAACCCCTTTCCACCGTCGGCGGTGCAGACGGCAGACGATCACCGAGGCGAACTTAATCCAGAGCAAGACTGCGTTGCCTGTTCGGGTTCCAGCGGTGGTCCAGGCTGATGCACGAGCTGCGTGGCTTACTGAGACCCTCCCTGAGCAGCATGACAAGCCTTCCCATGTTGGAGCTGAAAGTACCCACAAACACCTCCGCCGCCGCCAACTGTTCCAAGTCCGCCAGAAGATAAACAAACGACCAGTAATCCTAATAAACGCATGCACAGCGACGGGGAGTCACTCGTGTTGGAATTGAGTGTGGGACTGGAATAATGTACGGAACACACACATGAAGGCATCGATACGAAGGCATCGACAAGAGTACGACCTTGACCTGTTACAAGCTAGGTCCGCATACCTCGCGCCAGAATATACCATGACTAAATGGTATGCTCAAACAGATGAAACAAACACCTCAGAGTTAACCATGCAACCAACAGTCCCGTACACCGTTTAAATCTTCACAATTCGGGTCCAGGTATACAGGGCAGTTTTGCAGTTAAAGATCCGGACAGTGAAACCTGTTTGGGCCCAGACGTGCCCCCGCCCGCCGTAGCCTAAATTGTATTGTTACTGTGATGCTTTAGGTTTGGCACAATAAATACCGTTGGCCCGATTACATTACTCGGAAACAACAACGAACTTGCCGCAGGCCTCCGTTCTGATCAAACGTCATGACATATGTTAGGGCTTCGTTTCGGTGTCTGCCATTACAGAGAAATGTAGGGCCTCTCGGATTGGGTAGAGTTTGTTTACATAGCTTTTCCAAAAAGGCAAT
This sequence comes from Costaria costata, assembly GCA_036873775.1. Lineage (NCBI taxonomy): Eukaryota > Phaeophyceae > Laminariales > Agaraceae > Costaria > Costaria costata. The sequence goes on along the minus strand of JAYJME010003444.1, from coordinate 8,039 downwards.
TCCACTCGCGGACACGAAGTCTACCATATTGTTAAACAGCCATTGCATACCAAAAATGAGAAACGAATTTCAAGCGCTGATGTGCGTCGAACCGCACGAGTGTGGTATCACGCCACGTGTGCGAATGCCGATGTCGTCATACCACAAGTAACACTCGTGTAACGGTCTCAAGAGGACCCTACAATGTGCACCTGTTTCACCGTCCACGTGTGCACGCCCGAAATTGAGCCACCGCTGGGCACGCCACCGGCAACATATACAATGTCCTCGCTGAGGACGCTTGGAAAGTAGGCATGGGCAAGAGCGTGGACCTCGTGCACTACCGTGGTGTTGTCCGAGGCGACCCATATGCCTTTGATTGCATCCGGTGGTGTTCCCGCAGGCTGTGCCTCGAGTGTAGCACGCGACCAGGAGGTGTAAAGCTGTCGGCTCTTCCTTCGTTCACAATGACACATGCTACGATAGGAGTGCGCCTTCTTTTTGTCTGAGGTTCCCCACTTGGGGAGCTCTGTACCTCGTCCAAAACCCAACTTCGAGACGTATTGTGAGCTTAACACGATGAATCATCCCATGGTATAGGTAATCAACGCAATATATCGCAAAACATGAATGGAATCCCGGCGAGCTCGGGTTAAGGAGCTGCGTGATTCAGAAACTATTTTAGCCTAAACGTTTTACCTCTATCGTAGCACGCGTCCATACGACTACTTTGCTCTTTGTGCTGCTACATGGCCGACCCTCACCTGATGAGGCAACAAAACACGTTTCAAGACATACTGTTCGCCTTGTCTTGGCATGCGATTCCCGTCGTATTCACCTCCGTGTCCCGCATGAAGTTACTGTTTTCCCTTATCTTGTCTCCTCGTCGGATGTGTAGCCCTATGAACGGCCCACTTTCAAATATTTGGTTTGTGTGGGCCACCATGGACACGTCCTGCCGACGCCAAGGAGTCATGGACCCCCACAGGTACTTCGCCATCACCTGCAAAGTTACGTGATAAAACCAAGACAGTAGCAGGGCACTTGCTGGTAGGACCCATCGGCCTAGGGTTCAACCAGTTTACCCATAACACATTGAGGTGGTCGCAACACTCCGCCGTCACCGCGTATTTACAGCAACTAAACTACATATATATATCAGACCCCATATCCAACAGAGTCGAACGTGCTTCGCAAACAGCTCAGCTTAATCGCGAAGAGTGCAGTAGAGATCAAGACGATCCCAGAAGAACACGCGCCCCATCGGCAACGTATGCCTGCCAAGTACTTGTATTGGCCACTTGGGTACGCATACAACAAGTTCATAGCTTGTCATCGTCAGCAAAAACGCTGCCCAATGTATCCTTGCACGGCTGCCAAGTAGACAAGACAACTTGCATTTTCGTTCGGCGGCATTACACATTATTTTACTATCCATAAATTGTAGACATTCGTTGCCGTCGACCATAAGGGCAACCAATTATGTCGGAGCATTGAGTGCAAGAACGGGCGCCACTTACTTGCTTGGCGCCAAGGTGGTCGGTGTCTAGCAGTTTCAACGGTGTGGAGAAATCCGCTGCCGCCATCGTACGTATCGTGAACCAGGTGGCCTTCTTATAGTGTGCGTCCGAAACCCCTGATGAATTCATATGATGTTCCCACATCTGCAACAAAACCCCAGGTGGTGTGTGGTTTCGACAATCGAATATAAATATAGAATAACCTAGACTCCGAAGGATATCGGTATTTCAAGAGCAAACATCCTGACGGACAGAATGCACAGACAACAAGCCTTTGAGTGCGCCTGAGGGTAACTACTGGTGCTTGAGAAAGGTTTTCAAGGCTGACCTCCGTTGTGTCGAATTGGCACAGGTGAGGCACGCCGCTGAATAGACAGCTCCATCCGTGTGATACCAGCCCGTTGCTTTCATGGGAACACTCCACCTTTGCTAGCTGGTTATCATCGACAATAACGGCGAGGTCGCCCCATCCTTCCGCTGCGAGGGCGTATACCCAGACATTTAGCATGTCTGCGTTTCAAGGGAGAAGTTGACAACAACGGGCATGGTTTCGCACAACGATTATTCCAGCTTTGTCGATCCTCAGCTGGATCGAGGAAGGCTTAGTACACACGTGCACCGGCTCAGCCTTCTGGAACCGACCTGTGGGGTGCATAACTACGAGTATGATGCTAGCAAAACGAAGGCTGAGTTCGGCACGTTGGGGCCTTCAACAAAGAGTGGTCGGTTCGACCGTGCAGTGCTCAACCCTGCCATCGGCATACGCTCTGGATCCAATGTGTTTATACTGGCAAACCTCCGTTAGGCAAGGGCTTGGGTGTCAAAACCGATACAAGATCATTAACATTCGGGCAGAAGGATGGAATCGGATGGTATCAACGTTGTGGCTGTGGCGGTTAGTGTTGCTTAATGAAAGTGTTATAAATAGTGCGGATTGGCCCAGACTAATAACATCCACTATATATACGGGCGATCCGCGTCACACTCTTCCTGTACTTTTCTCGGTTAGGGTCGGTGTTAGGTACCGTTGTTCATCTGCCGTAGCGTCATGAACAATTTATCGGAGCGCCTGTTGACGTCAGTAGACTGTTTGCTTGAGCAGGAGATTAATGACGAGTTCGTCTTACAATGTGATCGCACGGATATTTAGGAGGGTAGGCCGTTCACCAAAAACGGGATCAGAGCAAATAGAAAGCAGCCCCTGCTGGTGGGATCAAGGTAGGGGCGTAGACTGAACCCAACCACTAACCCTAACGCTAACCCTGACCCAAACTCAAATTGGAACGCGGCTGCGCCGCGTTGACCTCACTAAATAAAATTCCGAAAACCGCATGCAAAATGGTCCTCGGCCAATAAGAGCGAGTAAAACGTTCCCTCCAATATCCCAGCGACCAGATTGTACGACCTACTGTTATTGACTCCCCAGAGCGGCGCTGGCAGCTGACTAGGTAGTGGTACGCGGGAGTGGGGTCGATGTGGCCAGCCGGCACGCTGTAGACTTTTAGACAAAATACATAAACGACGTATCACGAGTGCCTTCTCTCCGATAATCACGCGGCACGGTGAAGTCATCCACGGACGTTGTGGTTTCCGTCTCATCGAACTGGAAGGACACGATTGGTGGAAGCCAACGTTGTGTTCGCTTCTATTATTAGGTGTTTATTCAGACAGTTGCCTGTAGTTGCCCTTCTGCAACTTTGACGTGCTCCGATCACAACTACTGCTGTAGCGTGCCCAGCACATCTCAACCATTGCACGCGGCCTGCAGCTATCAAGCTTCACCGAGGGTCTTGGCAACTCAAATTCGAGTTTTTACGTACCAGCGTATGGCGACGTGGTATGTAGTGACGGTAGAGTTGCGTCATATTTCGGGGTTGAACTTTACGGCCAGTATATCCCACAACTACTCACTGTTGATGTTGCTCCCAAAGCCGCACGGCCTCCAGATGTACCTCCCTCTCCCCATGGCACACCCCTGGTCGTCTCCACCGTATTCCTCCACCCACTTCGGCGAGAAGATCTTAGCGTTAACCACAACTTCTTCCGTCCGTTGCGCCGTAGCATCCCTGGGATACCTTCCCCCAAACAGACCGATAATCTGGAAAACAACGAATCCCTTCAGCAGTGCACCCAGCGATCGCCCCAACGCGTACATTGTATTCTGCAGTGTTACCGCCTCCAAGTTGCCTAGTTGCCGTTATTGATGGGTGAGCTGTCGTTGGTGGTACTATCCTCTGCGCTCCCACCTAAGAATGAAAACAAGCACACATATTGGAGTGAGATGGGCGTCATACTACTTCGATCTGTGCACGAAACTAACCGAATATCAACCGTAACCTACCCAAGAATATCACCAAACACAAGGGCAGCATTCGTCGATCGTACGTGCACCCCAGTAGTAGTAATGATGTACCTGGCAACACAGTCTCGCACGGAAAATGGGCGACGCCATAAGGAGTCGCGTTTTGAACTCATTATTGGTATTATCGTTTTCGAAGTGACGCCCACAATTTGCGTTGAGAACACACTCAAATATCACGCAGCAGAGACCCAAAGACACAACGGGTACCGCTACAACTCAAGGAAGGTTCAGGTGTTTGTTAAACCGAATTGTGTGTCCTACAGCTATCTTTCTCATCATTCCTTTCGAATTGTTCGCGAAACCTAAATGTTTTTTAGCAAGGAGTTGATACGCTGCTCGCTCACACTAACCCTTCCCCTTGCTAGAAAACGGCAATCCTCGCTATATACTCCGAAGTATACGAAGTACCGTACATTATAGCAGTAGGGCGTAAAAGAGGTCCAGCCACCTATATGATCGGCTTCGGCGGGGCCAGTGTGAACAACTCGGGCTCCAAGCGATGGCGGAGAAAGCAATGCGTAGTTCATGAATTGATATATTTATATAACCAGGTATAATAGCTGTACCATTCAGCCAAAAAATCTATTAAAAGTAACCTTCCCGTATAAAACACATGACGGCTGTATGCGGAGCAACACTAGTCTTTCTGCCGACTGACGACACGTGCGGAGGCTCAGCGGATAGCGTAGTCTACTCCCTATGTGCACTGGGTGTCCGCCCGCCCGCCCGCCCGCCCGCCGCACTTCGCTCGTGCTCGTACCGCAAAAAACACGATTTCCGTCACTTCTTGTCGGAATTTAGTAGGCTATTTCGGGGTCTCCACGTTTTTTTCGAGGCAATAAAATATGACCGGATTTTTGACATCCCGGCGACACGGCTGTAGGACGCCGATCCAGCCCAGTATTTGGCACACCGTGACGGGCAGGCGGACCGCACGCTTTGGGTGGCTGTCCTGCCCGGGGGCACGCTCCCTAAGAGGCGCTAGCCGGCGCGATGTTTCGACCTCAGTGGGGTGGGGTCTACACACGAAAAACACTATTTCCACCAGATATCGGAATTGTGTAGGCTATCTCCTCACGCGTTTTCGAGGCAAGCAATTATCATCAAAACTTTGTGCAGGCTGCGACAAGGCTGTAAGACGCCGATCCAGCCTATTATTTCAATGGCGGCACCAAAATTTAATGATGTGGAAGTTTGTGGTCGTGGATTATCTATGGGCGCTGGCCGATGACTGTGTGGTTGCGGATGCGGTTGTTCGCCGGTCATCGTTTGAGGGAAAACAATCGTAGGTTTGGAGTTTCTTGTGAACTCGAACCGCGAACGAACGAACGAACGAACGAACGAACGAACGAACGAACGTTTCGAGGATTGGCTCGGTAGGAATGCTCTGCTCGCCTTTTGGCTCTTAGAAATACCTATTAATACCAGTCAAATATATCCACTGACGGTCTAGTTCAGGCCCATCAAATATCTGTACACGCAATATACTGGGCTTATTTTCCTTCCGGTAAGAGGCCAGGTACCGTCCGCCGACGTCTTTTGCAGCGGTGCCAGTACTCTATCGGTCCTCTCGTAAACAAGCTGTACTTTGATATTTATCTTTGGTTAACATCGTTTTTCTGGCGAAGCAAGAAAGCGGTGGATTTTTAGCGGTTTCCTGTACAGACGACGAGCGCCTGGACTACACACTTTAATTGGTTTTTGTAACTCCACGCTAGCTTTCTTAACGCCGTTATGACCGCACTTCAGTTTTAGGGACATGTTTCGTATCGCTTCGAAATAGAATCAAATACAGGCTTCTCTATAGTGCAGCAATAAAAGGGTTGAAGTCTGTTTTCTTATGAGAGGGCCGATACTGTATACAATTTAGCCGAACATACCCGACCTATACATATGAGTACAGCGGTCGTAGGCATACGTCGTGTTGTCGCTGTTTTATTAATAGTTTCCCCTCGACTACAGATACCGGTGCGAGACTCGTGTCTCCGTCGTGTTTAGTTCCTATAAACAATACCAGGTCGCACATACTTGTAAGCTGATTATCCGATGGACTGAACCATACCAGGTGACAGTATACCTGCAAGTTAAGGAGTATGATATGAGGCAGTATCGTTGACCGCAGTACCGCCACTTCTTTTGCTCGACAGCAAGCAGCAGCACAGCTAGCGGCAGCATCCGCGGCTGCTGCCATCCAAGCAACAAACAGCTGCTGCAGCAGTATCTTCCATATTTGACATCATACTACATACTGTACATAGCTAGGATTGTCGTTTCGCTTTGAGTCGAAGTCTAGGAAGTAGTCGGGCCGACTGCTTGTTTCCCCTATTTGTTTCCCTTTTGTTTTGATAGCCATTGACACTGCGCGATGTTATGGTCGCTGCACTGCACCACATTTCCCACAAGAACAGATATGTAGACCACTTGTTCCTGGTGGACACCAGGTCTTCAATTTTCCGACCGGATATTGCTACAACGGGTAAGCCTGACTTCCGTCGACTTCTACTCCACAAATAAATATGACCACAAAACCCTAACATAACCGGAGCGTTTTATTAGGGTGCCCATCACTTGATTGAAATATAGGTAATTTTTACTTTTCGGCTACAGCAGTACTGAGGTCTGCTGGGTTGCGACATATACAGGGAGTATATAGTTCCTGCAATAATAGCAGTAAGTAGATATCGTGCTGTCTCACTACGTAAGCCTCATCACGCTGACTACCGAGGGAAAACTACCCTCGCACCAGGTACATACCAGGTGTATGAAAACACTGCGTATCTAAACAACCGACACAAAAATATCAACATATTTTCTGGGAATAACTACTCGTAAATATGGGTGATCAATACTTGGTACTTGTCAATAATTTTCAATTTCAACATGCCAGGTATTTTGCTCTGTACTTCATGCTACAGCACGGTCCCTTTCAACCCCTTTCCCCTCCACGTTCCCACCCCCCACCCGAACCTATACGAGTGTCTTATTTGGCTTGCTCTTAGTTTTCTCGCCGAGGGTATATTTTAAGCAAACCTTTTCTAAAACGTAAACATTCCTCGATCTCACAGCTGGATTTTCTTTTCATAATACTTACCTGGTACCAGGTAAGAGTTTTATTTAGGAGTATCGAAGCCCACCAATAGAAACATTCACGTGTTTGTGGGAATGAATGATATGAGGGATCAATGCCAGGTATTATACCTGGCAGTACTATTAACACTGCCAGGCACTGCCAGGTACTTAACATCTCGTTCTGTACGCAGCCCCCCCCCCCCGCTTTGAACACTCCCCCCGCGCCCCTCCCCGCTAGCTTGACAGACCACAAATAAATGGTGTTGTCAGGGTACAAACAAATTAATAACGTCAAATCAAAAACAACACTCTTCTAGTATGCAGATGATATGTAATGAGGCTACAGTCAACCCGTAGCAAGCGCTATCGAAGTATCCCTCGCAGCTTGCAAAGGTGAGCTTCGTCCTCGATCTCACAACTGACGCTTTTGTTTTCTAGCAATAGACGTGCCGAAGCCCATCAGTACAAATATCAACATGTTTCTGAGAACAACCATGAGTGATCAATACCCGCAATCGAAGTATCCCGCGCGAAGCCTGCAAATAAGAGTTTCAACACGATCCTCGGTCTCACAGCTGACGTTTTATATTTGGGTTTTTAAAAGGCGTATCGAAACACACCAATACAAATATCAACATGTTGCTCCACGAGATCCTTGGTCTCACAGCTGACGTTGTAAATTGGGTATCTACTAAAAGGCGTATCGAAGCACACCAAAACAAATATCAACATGTTGCTGGGAACGACCATGAGTGATCAATACCTGGCACATGACCATACCATCATGCTAGTACCCAGCATCCCGCTCGGTATGTTTCTTCATGTTTGCAGCAAAGCAGTCCCTGAAAACCCCTTAGGGCCTAACCCTAACCCTAACCCCTTCCCCGCTCCCGCGCCCCCCGCCCCGAACCTGTATGAATAATATTTCTCCTTCGACTTGCGATGCTAAATAAATAATGGAAACCCCCATAAAACTAACGAGGTTGAAGAACCAGATCAAGCTATGGTCATATTATTTGGGTTAAAACATATTAGAACGTGACAGCAAAAATAAATTCTACATACCGGTATATACATGTTGATGGATAGTAACCCCCCTCCCCCCCCCC
>JAYJME010003443.1:0-12092 GCA_036873775.1 Costaria costata | reverse complement strand
CCCCCCCCCCCCACCCCACCCTTGCCGCCACAGTGTGATACATATTACGATACGGTTTTTATCGCCCGGAGGGGTAAGCACTTCGTTGTCGACTCATGTCGAATTTCGGCTACTCATGTCTAAGCACTTCCTTGTCGATTCATGTCGAGTTTCACCTACTCATGTCACACCTGAAAAAAACTATGATACATAGCTGTGCGCTTTACGCTTCATGTGCGCGCATGTAGGGACATGATCCGTTCCGAAAATGCAGGTGGTTGTCATGATTGACCATTCATTTGTCTGTCGACCCCCCACACACCGAGATATAAACGGAGATCCCTCAGACGGCTGTAACGCTGAAACGATTCACAACCCCTAGGAGCCTCTTTTTCATGCCATGTGTAATAATTAGCTTCGCGCGCCTCCCGCACGAACTGCCTCTGTTTGCGCTGTGCTGTCTTGCAATGTTTCCATGCTTCCATCTTGCAATCGATGAAAAACAAGGTCGTCACCTTGGTGGCGTCACGGAGCGGACTTGAGGCCCTTTACAAGATGCACCCAGATGTGCATGTGCACCTTGCCTCCATCGACGAGCTCTCAGAGGTACGAATACCGATGCTTGCCAAGCATTGCCATGGTGTAGCCATGGCATACGCTCGTAAATCTTGTGTTCCCGTTGAAGGCGCCCGTGTCTTATCGACAAAAATACACAAAACAGAAAATCTAAACTGGAACATATTCACTTCTTGCTCTCATCGGTCCAACGTTTGGCGCATGTGGATGGGTGAATGCTGTAGTGGGGATAGAGGGAAGCCCGACTCTGATTTCAAATAGAAAAAGCCGCGGAAAGAACATTCTTTAGGAACACCTGGTACCTGGTATGTTTTATAGATCTACTCGTATCAACATCTCACTTACTATACATTAAGTATCACATGGCCGTGTGGGATAGCTCTACTGACTTGAATGATTGGGCGTGCGCCATAGGATATATATAAGCTGTTATGCCTGGTACATTTATTAACCTTTACAACCTCTACCTCTACCTTGGTACTGATTAGCTTTCACTGACGTCGACTGCCATCAGCGGAAAGTGAAACGACTTGGAGATGACCAGCGGTATAGCATATGTGCCGATGCCAGAAATTGTAATAGTTGGGAATGCGCGTCCTACTCCGCACCCCCCCCTCCCTCCTCTTACCGACTTGCGTTCAAGTTCAAAAGTCGTTCTATTCCGTCTTCGCACAAGTTTCGAGTATAAATACAATCCAGTACTGCTGTAAATGTTATTAAATTTAGTGTTGTCACTACTACTGCTGTGTTCGTGTGATCGAACAATGACCAACGGTGTTATTGTCGCTGTTGGACAATACTACGAACCACCTGGTACTATTCACTGGTACTATTCACCAGCCATACGTGTTTCTTTTTGTCCGTGTTCGTCCTGTAGAGTATATACATATTCTTGCGATCTTGTGTAGAAATTTGCGGAAGCGTGGATCAATATGTTATTATTAGAGTTGTCCCGAGAGCAGGTGCGCTTTCCTTCGTGTTGCATGTGTGCAGAACACACATGATAACATGACATAGTCTTAACTTCGTCGTTTCACTGCATGCTTCGCGCAGAATGGGCTGGACTTGATCCCTGGCATCGGCGATGCTGGCGACCGTTTGTACCTCGGAGCAACGGCGGCAGAGATCGCCCCCCCTCCCCCACCGGATACCTCATCCGACACTCGTGACACTCGCAGCGATAGTGTTGGTGATGGCGAGGCATTGGCGAAGAAGTTGAAGTCGTCCACACAATAGTAGTATACCAGTATATATACTCGTACACAAGTATAGTGTAGCATCAAACGGTCAAGAGATCTACTGCCGAACTCGTTCTTGTATATTTTCAAAGTAATACGATGTAGGATGGAGGTTTAACCCCTTTAGAGCCGGAAACGGTTTTTGGGGACAAAACTACTTGGAAATAGTGTGGGATACTTTTTGGGGTAGTAAAAGGGTAAAAGGAGGAAGTAGTGCCCAAAGAGTGCACGACGGCGCTCTAAAGCTGCTCTTCATACTTTCCTCCTCCTGATGGTGGCTTACATCGGCCGAGTTTGGATACTGCTGATTAAACAAGGACGAAGACACAGGGGTAGAAACAACAGCCACTTCACCATGTAGAGTATTTACCTTGGGTTGACGGTGGCGGTACAGGGAGCAATATCTGATGTGCAAGTGGACGCGAGTGGAAACGTACGAGTATGTTCCTCAAGCATTGCTACATTGATAAGGTAGCACGATACAACTTGCTTGGGGGGCGAAACTCGCCTCCTGTCTAGTGGTGGTGTTGGAACGACGAATTACATGAGTATCTACCAACTACACTAAAATATTTGGAAGAATTGAACCTTGTTTCAGCTCCACCATACAACATGAGCTCTTGATCCAAATGGTGCGTTGCACCCGTATCTTTTTGCAATTATTCAATTATTTCATAGTTAATGGGACCTACTGTAGACACAATCGGATCTACTGTAAACACTGAAACCTATATATTTCCCTATTTTTGCTAGCAATATTGGGTCCATAGTTAATAGAACCTACTGTAGACACAATAGAACCTACTGTAGACACCAAAACCTATATGGTTCCCGATTTTTGCTATCAATATTTGGTCCTATTTACTATGGTCCCCTGTAATAAGATCTCGTCGTGGACTATTACTACTGTAGTACTGTACTTGGTACCTTTTGAGCAATTACCTGTATGTTGTGGGTCGGCATTGACACATCCGTTTTGTGATATTGTAAACGTTTAGCAGCCATCATGTTGTGGACCACAACATCACCCACAGCTATCGAACCGCCTCTCACAGAATTTGAGTGTTTTACAACCCAGTTCAAAGACAGAACACGTTTGTGTTGAACAAGAATCGTTCCTGGCACACTATTTTACTTGTACGAAGCCAGTTTTTTATTGACTTTTGACTCAAAAACTGCAAACAAACTATATACCCCTCCTCACTTGAAATGGCTGTGTTCCCCGCTGTCACGTGACAACCCAACCAAAACATTAAACAGACAAAAACATGGCCGTCGAGCAGTCCCTACCGACTGCTTCAGAGTAACGCATTACATTCGCAACAGGCCTTCACCCCACCCTTACACCCTACACCCCCATCATCCTACTCGTATCGCAATCAATTTGCTCGAGAAACAAAACCTACATTCGGGGTACGAAACGAATCGTATGGAAGGAAGCAACTTTCAGACGGATTTACTTCGCTTCGCCACTGGTGCGAATTCCGCCGAATGACCCGATGCCCAACGCCTCCCCCGCATGCTCTCGAGCACTTGAACTTCACAAAAAGTTGCTGCGTTCAACACCAACAATCAAACAATCAAACAAAGCACAGCAAGACCTACTGCACCACAACATGGAAAAAACAACACTGGACTGACAAACAAATCATAATAATCTCCACTAGACCCCATATCCTCTACAACGAGCAGAGGGAACAGCACTATTAATAGTGCGTCTCCTACAACCCAGTCTCGAGGGGGACACCGTCTAGCTGTTGCTGTGTCAATGCCTCCGACAGCTGTTCTTGCCGAGCGAGCTTCTCCATCAAGCCTTTCATGATTCGCGGAGACTCCACCGGGGTTCGTGCAGCAGATTCAGATCCCTGTTCATCCGAACAAGACACGCAGGACGTTCACGGTTATGTTCATGTCAAGCCCAGTGTTTACGCTTGTGTTATGTGGGGGTCGACAGGCCGGGCATATCACACCCTGTAGGTATACAATAATCGAATAACTGGGGGTATACATGTGACAACTGAGAGCATGATACTGCTGCAGGAATGCCGCGTTGGGCGAAGTAACGAACACTGGTACACCGGACTACTTCCGCCTTCAAGCAGATGGATATGTTTTTCGCCGATTCAGCCCTTGGGCTCGCATCTACTGTAATTGTTGCCCATCTTTCGGCGTAACACATCCGAGGTCTTGGAGTAGAGCGCGCTTCTCTCTCCCCCCCCCCTAGCTAAGGTACCCGCCTTGGCTTTTATTGCGCGTCGGAGTCGGAGCTTCCCTTTGAAATACCGTTATGACGTTGAGAGGCTACGTACCTCCCCACCATAAAATGTTACCCTTGACCATTAACGCCACCCTGGGAGACCGGTCTGCTAAACGAAACAACAATGGTCTCAGCTTCAATCTTTTTTGTCACCTAATAGACGAGCCTAGACTTCCGACGTACTCCTTGTCACCCGGGATTCGGACACGAAGGCAAAGCGGTGCCCTATGTACTGTACATGAACCTACTGTGCCTTCATCCGTGGTCTGACCTGCTTGTTGTCGCTCATCTCGCCTGCCACCATCTCCATCATTCCCGACCCTTTGGACAGACGAGCCGCCAAAGCGGGTACGTCCTGGCAAAGCTTGATCTTGCGCTCTAGCTCGGGCACCTATCGAATGGCAGTGTCACGCAGCGCAATGCAACTAATGTTAATTGTCGGCATCACCGGCGTCCGGCGTGTTGCGCTTTGCCAGGCACAACAACTGTAGTATACTGCTGACAAACGACGGAGGCTCCACACCAATTGATTCTTCGACTCTAACCCGACCATGTGAACAATTTTTCCGTCCTTGCTATTCGTGTTATGAAGACAAAAAACATGGTACTGTTGGACCTGGTACGTACGTAGCTCGTAACGGAGAAAATGATAACCTCTCCCTTTCAACTCCAACTAGACCAGTAGTTTAGAGCTCTGACGAGAAGATCACACCTTTATCAGACCGCTACAATTAAGTACGATGCATAAACCGGAATAAATATGCGACGCACGATTCAACAGGTGACCTCGTAGGACGAAAATACGAGAAAAGGTGGTGCCGTTTCCGCACTGCCCATTCAGATACACCACTTCAACTCAAGGCATTAGCAACAGCTCAAGCCGTTGAGCCATGTCCTGAATAACATGATACCCATGGTAAGCGTGTTTGTATGCCGGTGTACGACGTAGAACAATTCCACTAAAAAATTCCAGAAAATTTCTCGAATGGACGGCCTCGCCGGAGCAAGCGGTTGAGCCATGTCCTGAATAACACCCGTGGTAAGCATTTTCGTATGCCGGTGTACGACGTGGAAAAATTCCAGTAACAAATTCCAGATGATTTCTCGAATGGACGGCCTCGCCGGAGCAACCGCAATACCGCAACCGTACCGTGATCCGTGGTACCATGTGATATCTACATTGCGATACCAAGAGTACCGCAGCGACAAAAAATAGACTCGCCTGTACAGCGGCAAGATACGAAGTCACTATGACATCACCTCTACACCAGGTACTACGACTGCTGTACAATAATTACGGCAGGAAAACGGGCAAACAGGTTCTATGTATCATACTATTAATAGTTTCTTCTTCCAACTCTCCAGCTTCCCACCCAGTCCTAGACCCCTGCTCCACACACCCACGAGTAGAGTCCTGTACTCGATAGTCTTCCTCCGTATTCTGTCACACCCTTCCCAGCCTCTCTGTCTTCCTACTCAACCAACTGTTGCACTCTCACCTACCAAGTACTCAATAACCCTCTTCCCCATCCCCTCTTCAATCCGGCCATACGATTCAGCACCTCTCCACAAACCCCAGATTTCCTTCGTTCAATCTTCTTCTTTGTTTTGTCTTTTGTCTTTCGCCTTTTTGTATTTTTCTTGCTACACATATTTTCTGCGTGGTTGTGTACTACTCGTATCATAAGCGGCTGGGGAAACTTGGTCAGTTTGAACCCTTCGGGGTTCATGCCAACATCAACATTGCCCGCCGGACGCGCCGACTGGAACCGTATTTTTCAGGGCATTCCTCGGGACGCAGTTTAGACCCCGGAACCATATATCCCTCTGGAATCAATTGCCCCGGGACTTCACGGTATTATATGTACTTCGTATAGTATCTGGCCACCGCCGTGGTACTCCCCCGGACGGGATTCAGCCACCACGGGACTCAACGGGATTATTTGTACGGAAAAAATAGCCACCATGGGACTCAACGGGATCGTTTGTACCGTGCGGCTATTATGGGGAGGTGCGAGGCTTTTGCCTTACTCTGTGGAAAACGACCAAAGCCATGAACGATGCGGGTTTGCTTCCGGGGCGCCCCCATATCTTGCGTTTTTCGTTTTTTTTAATCCTGGCGGACAATCTTCTGCCAGCACCTTCATTTTTGTCGTCTTGGCCCTGTTCGCCCTGAGAACGGGACCCATCTCTTTTCTTTTGTTTCCTGGCGGTCAATTTTCTTAACAGCACCGTACTCTTCTACGTATGTCGTATTTTGCCCTGCCTTGTCGTGTTGTTTGTAGTCGGTGGACATGTGGAACCTGGGGCTGATTTTCTTCATCCTGCTGGGCGGGTACCACCCGTTCTATGACAGAAACACGACGAGGATGTTCATTCGGGTCGCGGCAGGGGACTGGCAGTATACCCACGAGGTCTGGGACAGCATCAGCGACGAGGCAAAGGTACCGCTACGTACCGTGTAAAACTGATGCAAATACATTCATGAGGTCATGTATATATGTAGATATAAAACCCGTACGATAGTTCGCGCGATCGAAGTTCTTCACACGCAGCTCTGCAAACATGAGACTTTCGACGATATCACATCCTCGATCAAAACAGGTGACGTTTTAAAAAAAAAACATTTTTTTGTACAATCAAACCCTGTCCGGACATGTAAAAGGAGCGTTTTTGGGCATTTTTCTGGGAATACAACAGTATATAGGTCTACAAACAAGAAATAACTCAGTGAAAACGCCGGGCTTGCTTTTCGAGGGGACGCTAAGAGGCTTGGAAAACGAAATCGAGCCCAGCTGGGAGCGCTACGTGCGATTTTATGCTGTATACTAGCTTACGCTGAAAGTTGCTCAAGGTTGGTGTCACAGGGTACTCGTAAGCTATGATGGCTTGCTCAGACTAGGCGTTTCTTTTTGGAGGGGTCGTACTGTAGTCACAACGGTCCTTACGTATCCGGACAGGGTGGTGGATGTTTTTCGGGTACATACAATAGCGTGAGTATTGCTCGTGGACACCCTCTGTCCGTGTGATCGCGTGTGTTGCTCGGGAACCTCCGCGGAGGAGGAGGAGGAGGAGGAGGAGGAGGCAGGCCTCCTTTTTTCGCAAAGGGCAGGTGCTATGTGGTGGCCTTGGACCTCAGCCTTCCCCAGTCGCGTCCCTTGTTTTTTATCTTCTCGAACCCCGGCGAAGGTCGCTCGCTGCCTTGATCGCTGTGCCTTACGACTCCCAAGCAGTTTGGTAGACGAGGACGACAGGTGGGTGCTTCCCCTCTTTCACCAGCCCTAAACTAGAACCTCTGTTGTCCTCTCGCAGGATTTCGTCAGCCGACTCCTGAGGGTTGACCCGATGAAGCGAATGACATCGGAGCAGGCGGCCACCCATCCCTGGCTGCTCGCCACGGGCCAAGGGCTGGCGGAACGTGACCTAGGAACCAGCCTCCAGCAAATCAAAATATTCCAGGCCAAGAGGAGGCTGAAAGCAATGATTAAAACGGTGAGACCGCCGAGAGTAGTAGAGTCTGGGACATACGCGGAGACGCTGGAGCCATTGTTTCCCCCCGACCCTTTTGCGCGCGCGCGAACGCACGCCTACCCTGCCCCAGCGGGGGTCTTTATCCGTTGTTGTTTGCGCGAGCTCTCAGCTGCGCTGCGGCAACGGTTGCATCGTCCGTTGTTAACAGGACGGAGGTAGAGAGTGACAGAGAGAGAGAGACGGGGAGACAGATAAACGTAAACATCGCTAGCTGGTTGAGTGGGTGCACTACCCGCGTTGCCTCTGAGAGGAAGAAACGGCGCCATGCTCTGCAAAGGAAGAGTGTGGGCGCCACCGCCGGCACGCTTGCTTAAACAAGAGCATCTTCTGTTCTCACCGCGTATGTGCCGACGCGGAGCAAAAGGGGAAAGCCTGGGGGCTGATTTTTTTTCCAGCTTTTTCTGGACGATGTGGCCATGTGGTGGACGCTTACCACACGCAGTTGCTGCTGTGCTATGCTGTGCTGTGCTGCAGCCCTGTCGCGACCTGGCTGTATGTATACACCCCCCTGTAGCCAAGAGGGTCCGTAGGAGACCGCGATATGGCCCCTTGACTGGCGGCCCCTCTACACTTAAAACTAGTCAAATAAGGCCGAAAGAGGCCTTGCCTCAAAAATACCGATTAACGTGGCCCTCGACTGAGCTTCCCCGCCCCTGTGGTGCACGTTCCCCCATGTGAATGGTAGGATACGTCGCATGAGGCTTTAGAGGAGCAAAACGGAAATTCGGTTTGCTTGCATCGTACGGGTAGGCTTTCCCTCGGCAGGGGGTTACCGACGTCCGGGTTGTGGGACAGAGCGCCACCGCCTCTGCTGTAAAGCGACGAACCCCCGTTCAGCGACCAGGCACCCGGGCACCGCCTCTTGGCTTTCGTTGGTTGGCTTGCCTTTGAGTGTTTGCGGGTGCTTATACGCGCAAGCTCTGCCCTTTCAAGTTTTTTTTTTTTCTGAATGGCCCGTCCTGACCAGTGTAGTAGCTATATGATGCTGTGAAGTCGGTTTTGTTCGCGGTCTTGACTTCGTATTTTTTGCTCGCGAGGTGATACCCGTGCGCTTTATTTCCGGGCTATGATACACCTGCTTTTTTTGCCGCTCGCTCTGCTTACCGCCATTACCGGGGAATATAGCTTTCCGAAGACACCGGCTACACGATAGGGGTGGCGTATTTCGGCCGAATTATTTGTGACTGACTTGACTGCTGCTGCTGCTGCATTTTCCCAGCCGAGAAAACTAGCGAAAACCGTGGGAACTCCAGTTTTTGCTGTACCATTTGTTTCGCTGTAGAGATTGTTAATGGGGTTAACCCCCCTTCAGAGCCGGAAACAGTTTTTTGGGGACAAAACTACTTGGAAATAGTGTGGGATACTGTTTTGGGGTAGTAAAAGGGTTAGGCGTTACGTTTTTTCTCCAGTTTTTGCTGCACAGTTTGTTTCAGTGTAGAGATTGTCCATCGGGTTATTAACCCTTTTACTACCCCAAAAAGTATCCCGCACTATTTCCAAGTAGTTTTGTCCCCAAAAACCGTTTCCGGCTCTAAAGGGGTTAAGCGTTAATTACTTTTTTGTAGAGCTAGCTCCTCAGGTCAGGAGAGAAGCCCCCGAAAAAATTAGGGTGCACCCCTACAGAACTATTCATACTATTATTACTATTAATATTAGTAGCATGCTTCCGAAGCAAATGTGCTGTGTACCAAATTTGAGGGACTTATACCTTTTACCTTATACCTGGTACCTTATACCAGGTATGGCTTTTTCGGTCCATCGTGGGTTCCGATTCACTCTGTGGCCTTTCACAACTTAATGTGCTGGCTGTGTACACATTAGGGGCATAAGCATACAGCAATATAGCTTTTTGGGTCAATCGGTATGGCCTCCCGTACTAGTGCGTCGTGCCGCCGTATATATGACACGTGCGCCGTCTGCGTGCGCGTGCTCTGCAACGTCGTCGTCACTCGTGGTGGTTCGCCACCTCCCCTCCCTTCCTCCCTCCCTCCCTCCCCGCCCCCCCCCTTTTTTTTTGACGGGCGGACCATTGCAGGTAATTATGGCGAGGCGGATGTTCGCGTGTGCGGGGTCGGAGAATTTCTCTGACGATTTCGTGATCGGGGACAAGCTTGGGGAGGGCGCGTTCGCGACGGTGTTCAAGGCGATCGCCGTGGGGCAGGGTGGAGCCGCGCCGCCGGGGGGGGGGTGGGGCGCCGGTTCGACGTCTTCGTCGTCGCCAACCCAGTACGCTGTGAAGCGAATAACCCGAGAGGACCTCACCGAAGAGGACGAACGAAGCGTGTACGACGAGGTGGGTGTGTGTACGTGAGGTAGAGTTGCTCTCGGGGGGTCGGTTCCCGCAGTAAGTGTTGTTTGTTGTTTGTTGTTTGTTGCTGTTGTTGTTGTTGGTGGTGGTGTTGTTGTTGATCTCACGTTAGTTAGGTCATTGCCATACAGTCTAGCCATTGGTCACGAAAAGGCACATTGGCGCCAAAGGTACTGCTGTAGTTGGAAATTTTACCGAAATTTTATTCAGCAGTACAGAAGGCGCAGTACCGCAGGTGCAGTGCGGTAGTAGGTCCAGCACTGCAGGTGCAACGCAGTAGGCGCAGTAGGTTTGTTTCGTGCAGCACAGATGTCTCCCGTTTTTTTTTTGTTTTTCGAGCGACTCCGTGAGAGGCTTCCCTCGCTTATTTTGAGGGGTATCCGCTCGTTCGCCCCCTCTGTGACATAAGCGCATCGACATGGTCTTTTGTTTCCTGGTTTGCTTGCCTCCCTCTGCCCAACAGCGGATGCCCCTGGAAAGAACCGTGGCGAAACAAAAAAGCAAACGCCGAGGTTGCCAGGCGGTTTCTATCATAGATATGAACGGGACCGGGACAAATGCCGCTCATTGATGACTGAAAAATGTGATAATATGTCTGGCGGGCCGCCGGTTTCGCACCGTGGTTTTCGTCCGTAATCCGCGACCTTTGTGTTTGTTTCACTGCAACCGATGCTTACCCCTCCCGCCGCCCCCCCGGTCCATTATCCCTCCGACGATGGAAACAACAACGACAACAACATAAAAAAACAAAAACAACGACATCAACAAAGGCACGCATCTTGGGCGAGATGAACCACCCGAACGTGATGAAAATTCACCGCCTTTACACCAGCGATCCTACGTACTACCACATGGTGCTGGAGTTGATGGCCGGCGGGGAGCTCCTCGACCGCATCGTCCAAAAGGTGGGCGCGGTGCGACTTTCATGCCTATGGCCGGCTGTTTTACCTTGGTTGTTGCCCCAGTTATTGCCTCCGTTGAACTCCCGAGAAAGCGCGAAAGGCGCGCTCCGATAGTCACTCTCTCTGTCGTCTCCGTGCCAGTATACTATACTGTAAGAACCCGGCGTGTGTATATACAGTACCAGGTATATATAACAGGTAGCATGTGTTTAATTTGCCATCCAATAATCTGCAACTGTGCATCGGAAGTGTCAAATCACAAAAAAAATGACGAAGAAGCCTACGCTTGGAAGACTACTCCTACTCTAAATACTACGAAGTATGTATTTAAAATAGAGTATATACGATGAATACTGTACATACCGGGGGTTATACTGCAGCAGTGTCAGCTTTCCCCTGCATTTTTTTTTGGTTTTTCATGCCAAATCCCCCATATCGTTTTTGCTGAAACGAGGTCGTCACGATTAGCTCCGGTCTTAATCCGAGACGAACTCGTACATTCTCCCGATATTGGTATGTATCAAGACAACCTCGTCACAAGTTTCCGGCTTTTGACCAAACACAAAAATCCGTCGCCGCCACACCACTCTTCAGGCTGACTAATAGCACCTAAAAACATTGGGCCGGCGACAAATCTATGCCTCTCGGGTGTACCATGTGCGTCGAGAAACCTCCCAACAAATGTATACTATATAAAATGCGGAGCCTGCCTCAGCAAGCTTGCGATTTTGGAGTCGACCGTCATGTGACGTCCTTCCGAAATCGCACTCAGACCGATGATAGCAGCGTTCCAGGGGTTTGCGGGTTCTTGTACGGGGTACAGACAAGTGTGGGCTTTACGAGTATATACACCTTTTTCTGAAGTTCTAAGCCAGCACTGCTGGCAGCTCCTAACTCGCAGCACAGCAGTGTGGGTGCGTGGACTGATTTACTTTCCTTTCGGGCTGGAGCAGCGCTGTGGGTGCTGGTGGTTGTTTTCGGTGGCGTATTTCGCACGGGGTATATTTGGAAGCATGCTGCCTATGCTTGTGCTGAAACTTGCATCTCCAAAAGTGTCGGGAAACAATGAAACTAACATCACAGTAGTTGGGGCATACCAAGCGAGTGCTGTCTTAATTCACAAGCAGCGCAGTAACCACGAGGAGTAGGCGAAGGCGTTCAGCATCAAACACCGGTCATGAGCGATTTCGTACTTATTCATAGTGACAAGAAGAACCATATTTTCGAGACGCGAGATGTCATCGTCACGGAGAGGCATATGGGATCCTCACCACCCCCCCCCTCGGGGCATTGGCTGGCAC
>JAYJME010003442.1:0-12093 GCA_036873775.1 Costaria costata | reverse complement strand
CCGTAGCTATTAACAGTGATCACAGAGCGTGCTTCTCCTAGGGTGAAGAATCAGCACGGACAATGGGTGTGCTGGATGTCGATTAGTAGAAGAACGGTTTAATGTGAAGAACACACACATACATATAGGTTGATCTCACATACGGAAAGAACATGAACATGTATATCACACCTCTATCGTAGCACGCATCGTTCCTCCGTAATCGACGACCAGGAACGTAACGCTTAAAAAGAGCCGATTCATAGCAGTGGTACAGTACGTAGTCGATCGATTTTTCAAGAGGGTTGGTGGGATGTTGACGCTGTGAGGCTGAACTCGCGACATCATTTTTAACCGGCCGCGAAAGTGTCTAGACGCATGTTTCGTCAGAAGATTTTCCTTGTGCTGCCTTCCATGTTAGATTCTTCAAGACATTAGACCTTACCAAAACCGAACCACTTCGAAGAGAGCTCCTTGGTTTCTCTCTGTAGTTCCGCAACGAGTTATGGTAAGCTGGACAAATTTGTTTCACCGTAATAGAGGAAAGCAATCATGCTTTGCAGAGGATTTTTTTATAGCTGAGCGAGGAGTCAGAAGCTGCTTCGCTTCATGCATGATAAAAGTAAAAAGCAACGCACCAACGCGTTGTTTTAAATATCGTAAGCGTCGCAAGAACCACCAAGCACATTTTCGATCGTACCTGCACCCCATACTCCTGCTCCTCCTCTTCGACGGCTAGACGCAAGTTTTCAAGCCTCGAATCCGCGCGCTCACGGAACAAAGCTTGGACCCGTTTTGATTCCTCCACCGCCTCCTCCAGTGCTGCACTCCTTCTGTTCGCCGTCTTCGCTTCGTCCACAGCCACCACCTCGGCCGCTTGTGCTCGCTCAACCTCCCCCTGCAGGTGCTGCACCTCTTCTTGCGCCTTGACAATACTCTCGCGTGACGAATCACGACTAGTCTTCGCGGCTAACGCTATCTCGTGTGACGCCGCCGCCGCCGCCGCTGCTGCTGCTGCTGCTGAGGCCGCTCGCTCGGCCGAGGCTGCATCAGTAACTTGTTGGGCGCGGCGTTCGGCGGCTTCTATCCGTATCGCCGCGGCGTGGTCCACGCTTTCGACTGTAGTGCGGGTGTTTTCGCGTTCAGTGGCAGTTGCAAACGCGGCGGCGACAATGGCGTCGACGGCGCCCTCCGCCGCGGTTCGTCGGACACCTGCGATTGCCGCGGCATTAAGCCTGTCAAGATCAACCCTCAGGCTCGCCGCTCTGTCCTCCGCCGACCGCAACGCTTCGTTGGCGGCGGACAGCTTGCCTTCCAGGTCCGCGCGCACGTCCGCCGTAGCTTGCGCAAGGCTTGCAGCAATGGTCTCTGCTTTGAGCTTCTGCTGCTGCTCTGCCTCGAGAGCAGCCTTTGTTAAAAAATGCGGTCGGAGGGTGAATGGATCAGTCGGTTAGAAGACGCGCGCACGCCGGTTTCGCTAGAGAGGCTCGGGGAGCAGAGAAACGGGAAACAGCCAATCGCATGCTGCGATAGGTGAACGTAGCACTTTTTTGTCCGAATTTTTTTTTCTGGCTAACGGGGCTTGCTTCTTAACCAAGAACTACCCAATATCGATATTTGTTTTACAATTATGTTCGTTATCTGGTGACACATACTAGTACCTACGTAGGGGTGTTGTTCCATGTTTTTTCTGAGGCTCTTATCGCTTGAGGAGCTCCATACCCACAGCCCAAAAACCTTTTACTGGATAAAAATACAAGTGCTATACACACCCGATGAACAATCCTCATGACCTACTGCAGGTATACGACGAAACAGATTGCAAAATAATAGTGATAATAATAACAATACAACTAATAAATTCCGACGATTAGGGGTTGAGGAGCCCCCCCGTCATCCGGAAAACGTTTTGAGCCAAAAAACTGCTGCCTCTATCGTGGCACGTGTCTGGTACATATGTACCTACAGTAGACCATGGGGATACGTGTCGGGCGTACCTGGTACTGGCATAGACGTATCGTAGCAGGTGGAATTCGCGGACTCCGACCACTCGTTGCCGCCTGCCTCACTTCTCTCACTTTTGGTGTTGCTCTAACCGTTCTTTGCTTCGACCTCCTCCCGTGAAAAACATTGCGCAGCTCGAGGGTTGCAGGGGAGATTTTTGCGACTTCGACGTTGGGAAGCGAGTCCGAGACGAAGAATCTCACAAGAAGTTCATCGAGATGGCGGCGAGGGCTGCCGGAGCCGCCGACGGCCTCGTGACAAACCTTTCTCCCCTATTGCAGAAAATCCTGTTATTGGATGCAGGCAACGCGGGAGACGGCTCCATGTCTGCCGGAGGTGGGGCAAGGTCGAAGGACACGAAATCGCAGGCACTGCTTGGATTTGGAGGCGCTCCCTCGGAGTGGTGCGAAATACCCTTCAGGTCTGTGGTCCAAGCCCGCCACGAGCGGACGCTAGTGAAAATATTTCTTGATCGGCACGCTCGCGGCAAAGACGGAGCCTACGTCCGGGGAGGGGGGGGAGGAGGAGACGAGCACAGCCTGGTGGGAGGAAAATACCCCGGCGTGTACTACCGCCCGGTAAAGGTATGCTTGAACTGCTACATGGTGTACACATTGGTCGACGGCGCTCGAGCCCGAGCGCTGCGAAATGACAGGTGCAGGGACCGATGCAGACAGCACCCTACTGCGAGCAAAGTCAACTCCGATCGGTCTCCTCCACGCGGTCTACGCGGCGGCAAGGGCGTCGCTGCTGCCGACGCGCCGCTTGCTGCTAGAGATGGCGAAGAAAACAACCAAGCGAGTCACACCTGTCCATCTTCCGACGAAATCAGCACTACATCTGTGATCGACGAAGGACTTCCGCTCCAACAATCCGACGGTGATAACCACGAGCATTCTCCGGAAGCACTGTTGTTGGCCGAGGCGAGGAGGGCAATGGACGCCGTTTCTCACGGCGATGTTTCCGAGCTGCGCTCCTTTGGACACCCCCCGGCCGCCGTCCGGCACGTGGTGTCGGTCGTCCTCAGCTTATTGGAGGGCGAGATCAACGAAGAAAGAACGGCGGCCGCTTCTTGGGCCCACGCTCGGGCGGTTATGGGCCGCAGTAAGTTCGTGACACGGTTGCAGACGCTCGACCCGCGGACGGTGGCACCCCGGCTAATTGAGGCGATACAGCCGGTGCTCGATAGGCCCAGCTTTGATCCGGCCGTCGTGCGTGCCCTCAGCAATGCTGCGGGTAACCTATGCCTGTGGGCCCTCGGCGTGGTCCAGGCCAACCGATGGCTGACGGGGAGCGGCCACCCCCGCTCGAACGTCGTTCCGACCAGAGAAAACGTCAGGGGGTGGGGGGACGCTCGTCAAAACAAAAGTATGTGCTCCGCTAGTGGTCGCGGTACGGCGTGGTTGCGGGAGCCTCCTTTTCCGCGAAAAAAAGGCGTTCAGATGAAAGGTGCGACGACACCGAGACGGCATCGACGGACCAGCCCTTTTCGCGTCAGAGCAGGAAGAAAACGAGGCAGAGCGGAAACCACCCGCGCACGCAGCGTCACAACAGTGAACGACAGCAGCATCGAAGGGCCCGTGAGGCCCAATCAAGCCACTGAAACAAATGCCCAATATGCGTCGGAGATGGTCAGCCCACAACGTGCACCCCCGATGGACATCGCTGTCGGGCCTGCCACGTCGCCGACCATCGGCGGCCGCTCGGTTGCGAGGTTTGGCACTTCCCACGACGCAGGCGCTGCCAAAGTCATCGGGACAGCAGCGGCAACAAGCGATGGAGATGAGGACACAACAGTAAGAGGGCGTTACAGAAGAAACGCCGGTCGGGCCTTAGCACAGGCGCGTGCGTCCGGCCGATTAGCGTACCCGGGCCAGACTGTGGGGGGGGCGCAGGGCACCACCTCCGGCAGGGATTTCGTGAGCTCCGACGGGAAGGCGCGCTTACCCTACCGCGTGTGCGGGGAACCGGTTGCTGTGACAGAAGCGGTAGCGTCGTGTAACTTTGTGGTGGTGCACGACTTTTTCGACAACGTTGACACGACCGAGGTTCTGTTTAGGCCGGTGACGCGAAGACATCGGGGATGTCTCGTTCTAGCGTTCA
Source organism: Costaria costata (assembly GCA_036873775.1). Classification (NCBI taxonomy): domain Eukaryota; class Phaeophyceae; order Laminariales; family Agaraceae; genus Costaria; species Costaria costata. The sequence continues at coordinate 8,007 of JAYJME010003442.1, read as the reverse complement.
GCTACCCTGGCCAGGCTGGGACGGCGCTCAAGGCCCCGCCATCAACGTCAGGCTTGTCTCCAGGGGGAGATGCCGTACCGGCGGGAGCGGGAGAACGGGAGGAGGGGGTAAGTACGACTCAAGATGGAAGCGGGGGGAAAGGGATGCCGCGAGAGGAGGTGCCGAACAACGCGTTCATTGCCCCGAGACTGCACGAGCTTCTTCAGCACGTGCACTCCACCGGAGAAATGAGCCTTGCGGCACCTTTTCACCTGGTAAGCGCATAAATATCCGACATACCGTGCGAGCGAAGCCCTTCCTTTTTTAAAGTTGCGTGCTGTTTGCTCCCCATCGTAATATCACACCCAGAATTCGCCGCGCCTATGCGACGTGGCATGTGCGTAGATTGCCGATTTATTGGGCGGCGTCAACGGAACTTTACGCGGGTGCGTTGTCATCCCGGTCACGCGATTGGCAAAACCCATCGAGATAGCCTGTTCCGTCATACGAGGTACGTATCAGCGCATATTTTACCTTTAAATGAACTTGCCAAGGGCGGTGAGAGAGGTCACGGCAATGTTTCCGTTTCCGCACGAGTCGCGCGCTAACAAAGTAACTGCCGAAAGATTGGTTGTCGTCCGTCACTCTGTTTTTTCGGGACAAGGCGGGGTATTGGGAATGGAGTGCCAAAAGCGTAACTGCCAAAAAAAAATCGCCGCGCCACTTCTTTTTTTCCGGACAAGGTGGGCATTGGGAACGGAATGGCGATAGCCGCGGCCTTCGCGCTGCGCTACGGCGACCACCCCTTGTACCGCTCCAGCCTCAGGTCCATCGTCAGCATCAATGGATTTTCTTCGGTGGACTCCCAGCTCGCCGCGGTTCTACACTCGTCCTTGAAAGCTTTCGCTAGCCTGCCACCGACTCGACCAGATCTGCCGGTTTCATTCATATCGAGGTAATTATTGTCGCTTCATGCAGGACCGGTGCCGTCTTTTTTCCACCAAATGCCTCGTAGCATCACGATAAAAATCAAATATTTGAAGGAAGCGCGCAAAATGCAGTTGAAAACGTCACGCTGCCACCGCTTTTTTCATTATGTTTTTCGCGGATGCGCCACTGCTGTTGTACGATTACATCGGACGAGCCAAGGAGTAGTCTTCGATCGGATTCCACCCCGCGTGCGTTTAACCCGCACCCTTGCTTGTTCTTCGCGCTACGAACCCGCCATGATAACGTAACACCGCACCACCGAAGATACGTCTTCGGCGAGGACTACCTGAAAAAAGTTGGTCAGAACCTCGCCCTCAGCATCTACACCGCCGTCGTCAACCCTATCTCCCTGGAGGGTCGGCGCCTGGTGTGCAACTCCGCCCTCCTCCACGAGGACCTCTCGAAAGAAGTTGGCACTTTCGGCGTGCCGATCGTGCTCTTGCAGTCCACCGAGGACATCCTCGTCAACCCAGCAAACGTGGACCCTTTCCTTCGCGGAAGGAGTTCCACTCGCCATTTTTGGAGCCACGAGTTTCGGGACATGAGGGGTGGTGGGCTCGCTCCTGTTGGCGGAACGAGCGGGGCAACCGGGACGGGCGGAGGCGGCGGCGGCGTCCGCACGTCGAGTGAATCCGGGTCCGTCTACGGGCGTAAGGGGCTGACTGACCTGCTGCGGGCGCTGTCGAGTCCGCGAGGAACCTTCGTGGCGTGGGTCCGGGCGGGACACGAGGTTCGTCAGGAAGCCAAGCGCGCGGTGGTTGATCTGTTCGACGCTCTGGCCAAGCCTACGCCGGAGTACGCCGGGGTGGAGGAGGCGGAGGTGCTCGAAGGCGCGGCCGGGACTATCGGGCTGCACCCTTCCAGCGGCTTCGTCGCCAGAGTAAACAGGCGGAGCAGTCGGGGCAGGGGCGAAATCGATTATCAAAATGCAGGGGTCATTCGATCCGAGGAAAAACCTCAGGAAAATTATCAGGCCGAGCGCAAGACGGGGGCGGACGACGCCAACATGGCCTGCGAGAGTGGTCAGGGCATACCTCCCCAAAAAAGTAGCCAGGGCCGGAATGCCAACATCGTCGCCACGTCGCCGTTTCCGAGCGACATATCGATACCCCGCTTGCCGGCTCGAATCGTTCAGCGCGCCCCAAACACTACGAGCCCGATCAAAAGAGGTCAAGTCGTAGCATTATCCGCTTCGGCCGCCGGCTCCGGAAGATACACCGACCCCGCGGCCGCGCAAAGGCGATTTTCTCCGAGCACAGACGACTCGTTCCCTTCCGCCAATGACAAGCACGCAGGAAGAGACAGTGGCCGACGAGAAGGGCGGGGAGGGAGGGTTACCCAAGACCGAAGCCCTCGAGCGTTTGGTCTTCCTTCAGGAGGCAGGCGCAGGCCAAAGAAGGTCTGGGAGGAGCACACACCAGAAAGCGGGTTTGGTTCACCGGGAAAAAGCGTAAGTTTCCTGCCGGTCGCACAGAAACCAGAACAAGGAGAGTCGGCTCGCAACGAACGGAGGCGGGAATGCGATCAAAACCAGCCGAACTCACGCTCTTCCCCCCCGTCAGACTTGCAGGATGACGCGCCTACGCCACCCACCGAGCTGGTCCCCGATGAGGTCGGCTTCGACGAGGCAATCCGCCGGCCGCCCGCGCTTGCAACAGCGGTTCTTAACCCGGAACAAAACGGAGATCCGTGGGGTTTGGTCAACCCGGCACCGTCGCTCGAGCTTGCAACGTCGGACTCACTCCAGCGCGACAAGCGCCGTTGGGTGGGGACCAACAGCCGAGGTACGGGCTCCATTATCAGTGAGAGCTACTACGGAGCTGCTGCTAGAGATGGACCAAACGGCGACTCGCCGCAGCGTCCAGCGTCGACAGCGACGGTGGTGGCGGCGTCAACATCAGGAGCAAACCCGGCCCTAAACGGTGGCGCGGTCCTTGGCGATTTCCTCGAGGCAGAGGCGCGCCTCGAGAATAGGCTGTGCGAAGCGCGGCGGCGGGCAGTGGAGCGACTCAAGGAGGAGCAGACCGCCGCGGAGCGACGCATCGCCGGAATCAACGAACAGCAGGAGGCTAGGAGCATAGCTTTTGCGGAGGAGGACCGGGCGATGATCGCCGACCTGGAGGTCCAGCTGGCCGCATCGAGGCTCGCCCGCGCGCCGGCTGACCTCCAGCGAGCGGTAGACGGCGTGGACGTCAACGATGAGATTCTGCGCGCGGGTTTAGCATCGCCACCTTTTCCGCTTCGCGCCCGGACCCACAGCAGTAGCAACACCGGAAGAAAGGGTGCAGCAGATATTTGCGCTGTTCCTTCGCGCGCCATGCCGCCCTTAAACTACTCGCTTGTCGACGAGATCCCAGAAGAGTTTCGACGAGCGGGGGACGCGTTTTCCATGATGGAAGACGCGGCTCGTGACGAGGAGAAGATGCTGCAAGTGCGAAAGGCGGCCGGGGGTGGCGGGCCGGTGACGAGCCTTGAACAGTTTCAGAGGGATCAGGCATTGTCTGCTTCGGACGCCGCGGCGAACCGCCTGGCGACCAAGCGGGCTTATCGCGAGCGCTCCGTGAGCGACCTCAAGCGCGCGAAACTGGTAGCGGCTTTGCGCTTGCAGGCGCTGGCGCGAGGTGCTCGCGGGCGCGAGAGAGCGGCCAGGCTTGCTCACGAAAGGCGCGAAAATATCAAGCAAACCGCCGCCGCCATCGGCATCCAGACAGCGGCCCGGGGCCGCCTCGCAAGAAAGGGTGCGAGCTTGGCGCGTGAGCGAACCATGGCCGAGGTGGTTCTCGGGCGCTCGGCGATACGCCTGCAGTGTGCCGGGCGTGGTATGTTGGGTCGACGGGTAGCGGCCGCGCGGCGCAGGCAAGCGGCGGCGCTGCTTCTCCAGAGGAGCTACAGGGGACACCTAGGGAGGAGAAGCGCCGCCCGACAGCGGTCACTGCTGGAAGAGGTTAGGGCGAGAGATCGCGCGGGGGTCAGGATTCAGAGCTGGTGGAGGTGCCGGCGTGCCGTGGACGAGTACGGGCGCGTTCGGGTGCACTCGCTCGCCGCGGTTGAGATTCAGCGCGTGTATCGGGGAGCGATCGGGCGGCGGGCGGCGGGGCGGAGGCTCGAGTGGCAGCGGGCGGGACCGGGACAAGCGCGGCTGAAGCTTGGCATGCGCCTCTTAGAGGATACGAAGGAAAGTGTCTGATAAAAATGGTGTTCACCTGTGTTCGCGTTGTGTTCTGTCTGTGGTCGACGCCGTGTATATAGGTTTAGTTTGTGCTGTGGCGGAAGCATATGCCGATAAAGAACAACACAACAGAGTAGTGGGAAGGCTGTGTAGAGCCGCGACTATAGATCGCGAAGCAGCGTGGCAGGCTGTGAGCGGGTTACTACGCGTATAGCCAATGCCTTTCGTCTCTTACATAACGTTGTGGAGGCGCAGCTGTGCACAAGAGGCATGGAGGTATTATACCAAATCCATCACTGCCGCCGCCTGACGTCTCGCTGCGCGCCGGCCAGTAGTTCACGTCTTACGACGTGCAATGCACCGACAAGGCGCGCTCGAACATCGCTACTTACCTCCACCACAACAGAAAAACCACTTTTTTCAGGCGAAGACCTGGCACTCACAGCTCACAGCAGAGACCTGATCCCCAATATCGCCGAAGAAAATCAGACGCGGAAACACCTTTTGCTGCTTTGAAGGAATAAACTACTAGCCTACTCAGTCAGCGTTGACTCAGTAGACTTAGTAGTTTCTCCTGTGACTATTATAGCTTGGGGGGTATTCTGACCCGTCAGCTCTGGCCGAGTAGGCTAGTAGAGGTATCCCTTCTGGCCAACACCTTTTCCCCAGACCACCCTGCCGCTCAGTATCCCCCTCATCCAGTATAGCCAACCGTAACGACCCCCCCCCCCACCTGCCCATCTCTGGTACACCCCGCGCTCGCCGACACTGCCGCCTGTCCGTAATAACGGCCGACAAAAGATTGCTTTTGAAGCTCAGCGACTCGAGATCGCCGCCCTGCACTCGGCGGAGCAGAGAGCGGTGACAAGAACCAGCCGGGTTCGAACGCAGCTGGGCACGAGCGAGCTGGAGCTGAGCGCGTTGGAAAGAGAGATGAACGAGATCGGTATGTTTGTGCGTGTTTTATTGTTTTTTATGTATATGCCAAGTATGCCGCAGGCGTAAGTTAAATAGACAATTACCACGCATGTTTTGTGTGGAGGGTTAAGAATCCCTCTAGAACCGCACCCACGTTTTTTTGGGGGACAAAATACTTGGAATTAGTGTGGGGTAATTTTCTTAGTAGAAAAATAGTTAAGCTTCATTTTTACCCATCCGGCGGGGGAAAAAAAAAATGGTTCACCTCTTCTTTTTTTCGGCACAACATCGCCGCGCTCTTTTCCCTCCACAGCCGGACCTTACCTCCATCGCCGTCGTATATAGGAGACTTTCGCGAAGATTCGTGAACAAGAAGAGGCATTGCACGAGATAAATACGCGTACTACCGTACAATTATATCACGCTTTGAAGTATAATCTGAGGGGAAGAAACGATGTACGTTGTAGGATGGGTGGGAGAGCCATCATCACCAGGACCGTGGGGTTGTTTCGCAGCGGCTGGGCACGCGGACGGCGAGAAGCGAGCCGTGCACAGCAAACGATATAGTCTATTATTTGTTTGACTTCGTGTGTCTTTAATCAGGGACCTCTCCGTTCACACACACCCTTTGCGCGACCACTTCGATGGCCCTGTGGCGGCGGACTGCAGTACCATTGTATCATACCACCAGACAATAAAATACCAGCTACCACTATGTTCCGAACGGTAAGCCGAACGTTTGGGTGTAAATATGGATACAGTATGTGACGCGTGCTACGATAGAGGTATTACTAGCAGCTTTTGGTTAAAAATGCTTCTGAATGACGGGGCTCCTTAACCCAAAATCGTCGGAATTTCGTTATTTTTCCGCATGATTTTCGTTCTATGCCTGGGCCATAAGACTGTCCATCCGGTAGCAGTCTTAACGTTCTTCAAAAACAGTTCTTGGGTTAAGGTAGGTCTTAAACCCTCCTCAAGTGACGGACCTCAGAAAAACAATGGTTGGTGCACCTCTACCGTAGCATGTGTCATGCGTTAGTGCGTAGAGGCGGAGGGGTCCCATATACAACCACAGTTTTCGGGTGTGATATAGAGCTCCTATAGTGAAGAGCCTCAGAAAAAAAGTGGCACACCTCTAACGTAGCATGGGTCTATTTTATGTCTTTCTTTATTATCTTGAACCTTCGCTACCGCAACAAAGTAGCCCACACCATTTCCAAGTATTTTGTCCCCAAAAACCGTTTCCGGCTCTAAAGGGGTTAACCGAGGAACCGAGGCAGATTTGGCCACACTTAAGCCCCACAGTGATGGGGGATTAAAACGGTGCTCAGAAATGTTGAGGTCCCTTGTACACCGTTTTCTCTTGTCGCGGGGTCCCTTAAAAGGGGTCCATCTACTGTATGTACCCAAACGTCCCTTACATATACGGACAGAGCGGGTACGTATTACACCTCGATCGGCAAACCAAGAAAACGGTGTCGCGGTAGATGGCATGGTGGGTGAGGAGGGCGGAGGGCGGGCCACCACTCTCGGTTGCATGGTTGCCGGAGGACCAACAGAGTCGTGGAACCCCTCTCCGAACAGAGATGTACTACTGTAGTAGAAGCAAGAATAAAGGCGTCGCGCTTTTACACGGCGAGTAGCGAACCTGCCCTGATGCCCAACCAGGGCTCGTGCGCCAAGACCAGCCAACAGTCACGCCGACAACATCATCACATCGCATCACCGCTCTTTTTGCGCCGCCAGATCACATCGAGGGCGAACTGGCACAGCTCACTCACGAGCGCAACATGGTGCAGCTCGGCCTGATGAAGGCTGGACAGACAATGCTTCGCGTAGAGGTGCCATCGCCCCCAGTACCGGGGGTAGGCGGGAAAAGGGGCGACGGCGGCGGTGGTGGTAGCGGTAGCGGTAGCGGTAGCGGTAGCGGGAGCGGGAGCGGTGGTGGTGGCGGTGACGATAGTGGTAGCGGGGCCAAGGCACGGAGAGGGAAAAAACTGGGGATAGCGGACGAAGAAGCCAGCTTTGCGCTGGAGATGCAGATACAGGTCAAGCGCGCTGAGCGGGAGAGGAAGAAGCAGGTGCGTTTTTTTTTGCCCAGTTTTCCTGATAGTGCTCTCACTGGCCCGGCCCTCCGCCGTTCACTGGGTATAGCGAGAGAGAAGGTTACCGCGTGGTGCCAAAATGACATCAAGGTGTAGACTTTGTTTTGGCTGAAACCCAACCTATTGTTATCCTTGTCTGTTACACCTGCCATATCATAGCATGGGTGAGGGACGCGCAAGGTGTTTTGGAGCGCGCCGTGTTGGCGGTTTCAGCTGCTTGCTGTGTTGGGCGATCGCTTGCTGTTCCTGCTGAATAATGGACAGCAAGGCAGGCTTGGGGGTACCCTTTCATGGCGTGGCGCTTGTCTTCGGTCACTCCTTTCGCTCAGTAAAATATCCCGGCCCATAAAGTATTGACGGAAACTGTCACATGGATAAAGCACGACTCAGCGATCGCGTCAGAGCAGAACAACGCCAACCGCCGTTTTTTTTTTATTCTGGTCTTCGGCAGACAATGAGACTGGAATAATGCAAGGCCTATAACCCGAAGGAGGTGCCGTGAATCAAAGAGTCTTCTATACACCCGGCGAAGAATGAGCTCCAGAAATTGTTTCAAAAGCGAAAAAATACAAAAAACGATTATTCGCCAATCAGTACGTGCGACGCATACAAAACAATCCCAAAACAAAATCCCATTTTTTTGGACCAGAATTCAGTGGCGCGAATCGGCGAGGTTCCGGTTCGTCACATGAAAAAAAATCATCAAGCGCGATCGTCGCGTGCGACAGGGGTGGGGCGCGTCTAGAGTTTTCAGCGCTGTCTGGTTTTGCATCTCCCCCTCCCCGCCTCGCGCCCTTTGAGTGAACTGATGGGGCGCGTCTGGAGATTCATGCGTCTGGTTTGGGT
>JAYJME010003441.1:0-12093 GCA_036873775.1 Costaria costata | reverse complement strand
GTATACACGTTGAACGCAAACGGCCTATAATTACTACCTACAATACTCCGAGTACGAGGCAGCCTTGCCTCATCTACCACTCTACTTACTACAGTACGCGACATCGGTTAAGAAACTCCTTTTTTGGCTAAGGCTCGCGGCTTATTGTGATCTCAACGTTGAGCGTAGTCTCTTAAAATGATATTGTATAGGATTTAGTGTGACATTCCGCGCTGAGCACAAATGCTTAGCTGTAAATTCTTAAATTTTGAAGAAACTCAAGCCTGAAATTCTTGACGCCCAAATTATTAACACATGTCGCGTACTGCTTGTAGTAACTAGTAACCCCCACGGTTTATGTATAACATTCACCCGGTGTGTGGGATCCTATTACCAATGAGATGGGTCCACTTTGGGTCGGACGATGGACCAAGTTCGATCGGAGTAAGCCTTTATGGGGGCACCGAATGTTATTGGGACATCTTTATACTAAGCAAACGAGCACTAAGAAAAAATGCAGGCTGGCATGAATTTTAACCAAGAAATATCAATCAAATCCGGAAGCCGTTACGTATACCAGGTACTCCGCAGGAAAGTGTAGAAAGTCACGCTTTTCTTTTCGAACAAGAAATCCAGCTTGAAGCAGCTATTCTACGAGTATGTACATATCCCGTTTCTTTCTTAGCAAAAGCAATGGGTGTCCTTTGCTGTACGTCATGTGAAGGTATACGTACAGTAGGTTCTCTGAGCGTTATCCGATCATGGAAGACAGGAGGAGGGCGCGTCGGTGCCTCCTGGCTACGTAAGCAAAGAAAAAGGCAAAGAGTAGAGAGTAGTAGTCGTCCCTCTACAGTAATGCCGGTTGAGTATCATAGCGCCGGTTGCCCGTTAACGGTCACTTGAAATCGCTTGGCACACAGACGGGAACAGCCCGTAGTGGCACTATTCGGTGTTGTGCCGGCTGCCGCTATACTGCCGGTGTTTCCGGGCTGGCACATATAGCAACGCACCCAGTACTAGCATACCGGCAAAACAAGCCGAGGGGTTATGGCGTGACAGCGATGGAACCACTGCTGCTGTTGCTCGAGGTGCCGTTGGAAAGAAACTACCTGGTAACTACTACCTGGTGCACTGCTGCAGGTGCCATCCGGACGCCTTTTTAGCCTGGTTTTCGCGACCACGGGCTAGCTCTTAGGTAAAAGAGCTATTAATAATGTGAGAACAACGTCATCATCATCATCATCATCATCATTATCACCACCACCACCACCACCACAATCCTCACGTATTCCGGAAAAGCCAGTGCCGCGTGGCGTTAGCAGCAGCAGAGGAAAGAACACCCGCCGCCGTGACCAAACTGCCTTACACCTACCTACTACCTGGCACGCTTTACGTACGTACAGCAGTCGTCCCTCAATAGTGGCGGTTGACTATGAATAGTGCCGGCTGCCCGCTATAATAGTGTCTGTAAAATTGATTTGGCACTGACTGATGGGAACAACCATTAGTGCCGTACGCGGATAGTGCCGGTTGCCGCTAATCGTATAGTGCCGGTATTTCGCGTTCCGGCTGGCACATACCGGCAAATATAGAGGGGCCACTACTGTGTATGCGGGAAAGCCAGTGCCGCGAGGCGTTAGCAAACAGTCTAGAAACAAAACACCAGCCGCCGACAAGCTAAGTTGCTTAACCCTTTTACAAGTAATTTTAAGCACTATTTCCAAGTAATTTTGTCCCCAAAAAACGTTTCCGGCTACCAAGGGGATTAACTGAATGTATTTCAGCCGCTTGGCCGCACTTTGTAATGCATTATCTCAGTGTCGTAGCTTGTGGCCACAGAGCGTGTTTCTCCTAGGGTGAAGAATCAGCACGGACAATGGGTGCGCTGGATGTCGACGAGTAGAAGAACGGTTTAATGTGAAGAACACACACACTGCTGTACCTGGTAGCAAATAGTCTACCTTTGGCCCTCTCTGCTCTGCCATGTGGGTGTATTATGGTATTGGAATGCTGTCTTCTTGTGTCTCGTCTCGAGGATCAGTACAGGAAAGCTGTGAGAACTTTCTTGCAGACCTGGCGCACTCTGCATCATATGCTGTGCATGAGAGACGCTTTGCTGCAGGCATGTAAACGGCGCTTTCAAACTCGTGCAAGCGTCAACCACACAGAAGATAGGTGCCCTTCGTATCGGTATACACAGCAGCAGTACTCGTAGTACGGCTACGTACAGGCAGGCAAGACGTAGCAAAATGAACTTCGAACGTGGCCTCTTGTCGGACCAACAGCAAGCTTTTTATATCACATACCTGGTAAAAAACAACAGAAAAACACAGGAAAGGAAACAAAAATCAGAATATCAGTGTGTAGACTACGAGAGTACGTATACCAGCAGTGGTCGTCTTCTGATTTTAGACGAGATCGATTTCGTCGGAGCGGAGACAATCGCCCACTGCAAAACCTAAACTACTAGCCTATTAGCCTGCACTGCCATGGCCGTTTAGAGGCTGCCTCACCGTGCTTGTTGAGCATGGCCGTCGATATGCCTGGCACAGAAATAGTCCGCGAGCAGCAGCAGCCAGAGTGCCGGAGTGAGGTGCTGGAAATTGGTCAAACAGCAGTGAAATGTGAATCTGAACTTCGAAGAATCAGTACGAGAAGAACCAGTAAACTACTATTATTGAGTATTTTGGCTGACCTACTATAAACTCAAGTAAAATCTTCTCGTCGGGGTGCGCAGATAAGTAACCGAATTTCATTTTAGAGTTTGGGTCGTTCTCTGTCGTCTTTCTGTCAGGATACTTCTTTTCTGCAGACTGGCTGATCACCGGAATCACCACAGCACACGGCACTCTACTACTGGCTGCCCGCGCGCCTTTCTGTTCCCGTTGCCAGGCGATACTCGTACCTGGTACGTATCGTACCACAGGCATATGAGCAAGGCAAGCATGCGTGCGTGTCTCAGCAAAATTACCGTCAGCTTTGGAGGTTGGCTGGATCGCAGAGCTCCGGCTCTGATGTCCTGTTATCTTGTTTTTCCAGCTTTCCGTTACTTTGTTCACCGGAAACCGGCTGAAAAGTCGGAAAGCCAGAACAAGCCTATACGCAGCGAGCACCACAACAAAGTGTCCCAACATATATATTCATTCCAAATGCGATCTCGAGACACACAAGGTGGTTTGTTGGTGGAGTCCGATCACCAGCTCGCAGTTGCTCGGACCTTGCTTGCTATTATAGACGCTATACGGATTTGTAGTCGCCGGCCGGAGAGAGACGGAGGAAAAACACATCCTGCTGCAGTCGTGGTGTCGATGTCCCCCACACAAAAATCACAACAACTTTTTTTGGCTTTTTTTTGCTATTATCTTCTTCACGCCCCCCAGACAATATTGTCGTAGAAAAGCGAAATGAAATTCGAAGCTTCTTGGCGGCATCCTCACGGCCCACGCACGCAGCTCACTCCAGCTCACAGCCCACCCCGCAGGCCCGCGGGTAGATACTGCTGTGCTTTGGTCGCTCAACGTGTATACTCAAACTTGGTACGCGAACCTGAAGGTGATATATGTGGTAGCTGATTGATTGATGATGTGTGTGATACGATGGCCTCGTGATCGCGCAAAGAAGTCGCACACACAGCTCGCTGCAAAATAAAAACCGGCATCGAATACGTTGGTGGTGGTTTTGATTTTGCTGCTTCCCGCTTCAAAGCGTTGTGTGTTCGTTGTGTGTTGGTTGTGCATTGTGTGTTGTTGCGTTGGGCGTTGGGTGTTGCACTCGTATGGGGTGGGGTTCGGGGGGTCCGCAGATGACCATTCTCACATTCATTTCGCATGTCGCGTGTCGCATGGTGCGGCAGGCCAGATTTTGTAACGGCGATCTCCTCCCCTCCCCCCGACACTGAACGGCTTTCTTGACTTTTATAAACTCCCGACAGTGAGAATGAAGGCTGTGCTGATGCCTCTGCGTGTAGACTCGAGCAGCAACGCGACTTGACGACTCTGTTGAGACCATGAACGGAGATGGAAGTGGAGGAATGGCCTTGGGTAACGGTGCTGGTGGAGATATGTCAGTGGAGATGGATTTGCAGGCCTTGGTGATGGGCAGCGAGAGCCTTCTGTCGCACATCGCTCGTCCGGACGGCATCCCTCGGCTCACCAAGAGCTTGGCTGAGATCGTGAGTTGTATCGCTTGCTTGTGTGGACTTGCGGCAAAGTATTGGAGTGGGCATTGCTGGAGGTCTGATATTTTTCGAGGCCGTGTCCTCGCCCCGGCCGTGAGGCGCAGCAACCGTGTGCCATTCGCGAGGTGTCACTACTGCTGTTGCGGCCCATTGTTGTTGTGTTTTGTTGCAAACGGCCACTCTGTTGTCTCATCATGTCAGTTTAAAAATATGAATGGTACGAGGTACTGATGGCGATCCTGCTGCGGTGCCGTGCTGCTGCTGTGCCGAGCTGTGGCGCTATCCGATCCGGGGTTTAGCAAAAGTCCGTACGCTCGACCGAAGTATGAGGTGATTTGCAAGGCTTGATTCTGATGGCTACTCGTAGTTTCGTCACTTCGGGAAGCATCGGCGCGGGTTATACCTCGTACTTCATTTCGATATCGATGCATACGATAGAAACAATCATCAATCAGTTAACCAGCACGCAGTCGAGAGCGGCATCATGGGTATATACCTGGTACAGCAGTTGCGATCAAATCAGTCAAAATCCCGATCGCCTTGCGTATAGGCTACGTCGTCATTCCACCGTACCGGGTACCCGGTACTCGGATTATTTCGTAAACGACAGCCACACGAGACAAGCAGACCAAAGCCAGGAGAGGGCCGAAAACTTGCCAAATCGTAGATAACAGGCCGCACTCTGATTTTCTGCCGTATACTTCGTATAGGGCCTCAAGACTCAAGATGATGTTTCCCAAGTTTTGTACTGGTATCATGGCATCCTGTAACTGCTGTAGCAGCAGTTATGGCCTTGGCTGGCCACCAAGCTTGTTCGCGCCGGGCCGCCCGAAAGGCGATTCGTGCGTTTCTCCCGTACTGCAACAGTAACAGCAGTACGACGAAGTCGTTACAAGTATTTTTCTGAGGGCTGTTCACGCGTCGGGCCAAACCTGGCGGGTCGGGCCGGGTCGGTCGGGTCAGGGTGACCTGACCCGACCCGCGAGAAAATTGAGTTGTCGACACCTGACCCCACCGGACCCGACCCGTGAGATTTTGAAAACCTCCTGACCCGACCCGACCCGAACCGACCCGACCCGATCCGAGATATTTCGAAAAGCTCCTGACACGACCCGAACCGCCCCGTGAACAAATTGCAACGATGCCTGGTACGCGTGGTATATAAACGAACTGACGAGACACCTAATAAAAGTGTTGTACTTGTACGAGCACCCACTTCGAGCACTACTGCTTGTATCAATATGCCAAATACTGCGGCGACGAGCAGCAGACGAGTGCTTCGAGTAGCCGACGAATAGCGCGAGTACCGCACGAGTGACGCGAGTAGTGGACGAGGAACGCGAGTAGTGGACGAGGAACGCGAGTAGTGGGCGAGTAGCGCGAGTAGTGGACGAGTAACGCGAGTAGTGGACGAGTAGCGCGAGTAGCGGACGAATAAGTATCGCCGGTATTAGCGCGGTAAGCTGCTGTGTACCAAACTGAAGTAGTACCGATACTTGCATTTCGCTATTAATAGCAACGGGAAAGCGAAGCATGGGGCTCAGTTCTTGCAGGCCTTCCGAGGGTCAAATGGTTTTGACGGTATGATATGATTATATGCACCCCAAGTTGGCGGCTGTTAGACATATCCTGCTGCGCGAGTTGACGACAATTCCTAGCGACATCAATAGCTGTACTATCTTACTATGCGCTATGACAGTGAATAATAGTACTTGTGTCGAGGGGGCACAAGGTCCAAGGTGCGGTTAGCGTTGCGCTACGAATAGTCAACACATCGGACAGATCATCAGTGTACACTTCATCACCTACAGCAGTAGATCATTCAGGGCAGGTTCGTAGATTGCTGAACTGTATGGTCCAGCATGTTGCCGGGTGGGAGCCGTGTGTTCTGCATGATCAAGGACAAGTTTCCTGGGTTGGATCTGTACTATGCAGATCCTGCACAGCATCTCTTAACGGCAGGTTAGGATCTAGATGATCTAGATAATCCGTTACATAATCTAGATGATGATCTGTTGGATGATCTAGATGATGATCTAGATGATGATCTAGATGATGATCTAGATGATGATCTAGATGATGATCTAGATCGTGATGTGTCCGATGTGTGGAATAGTGTACTTGTTTTTGCAGCGGGTGCGTCCTTCCTGGTGAGTGTTTGTGTCCTTCGTATTCCAGCAGTATTGCAGCAGCTGTACAGAAGGCGCCCACTATTGATCGTAGGAAACATCAATTTGGCATCGAGGCTCAAGTTCTTATTTTGTTGCCAGCATTGAGCACAAGCTACTACTGGCTGGTGTATGGGATCCAATGTGACACCCGGCCCTGAGCACCGTTTCTTCGCTCAAGTTTCTTAAGTTTTCGCGAGGAAACGAGCCTCAGTTTCCCACGACCGAATTTATTTGAGAGCGGACGCCCTCTGTGCTGCAGCAGTACCAGCAGTAGCCTACTCGTCGAAGCCTTGCTTTTCTGCCATGTCTTGTCTAGATTATGTGTGTAGAACACGCGAGATAGCACACCCCCCTGGAACGATTATCCATGCCGACTTTCTCTAAAACAAGGGGGGCACGCACAAAGACAATGTTGACTTTGGACAGATCTCGTCAACATTTTTTCCATGAACGCATCGCTCGGCATTTTGGCACTCTCTCGTTGTCGAGAAAATCGGCTTGGAAATTCGAAATCTTGCGTGAGATATGGTAGAGTTTGGACAGGATCCGTGGCCATAAGAAGGCACAAGGAATATCATCGAGCTGCTCTGTATCACCCATGATACTGCGGCCTCCAAAAGCTAGGGAAACCCTATCGGTTCCGTTCTACCGGCCCAGCGATACATGACCGAATGGCATATTAACACCGCTGCAGCTTTACAACGGGGTATGATAAATATCAGCTTATTTTGCTTTTAACGGTTTACGCTAGTAGTAGAGGTACCGCCATAACGTAGTCTGTGTGTAAGTTACACTATTATACTAACAACTAATAACTGTAAATCCGCTGAAGCATCGCCTTGTTTCCTTTTTAATTGCTGTTAATACCCAACCAACGCCATGTTCGTCTATCGTGATTCGCCGTGATATCGGGGCACGAAGCGGTGCTCGAGAAAACCTGTGCGCGGCTGTACGATACGATGACACGACGACACCACTCTGTAGTGTTCTCCCGTTACTTGGGCTGTGACTTGGCTGGACTGGACAGCTACAGAATAAGGGGGCCTAAACAAGACGGTATTGTGGGAAGGGATTTCGGCCGCCTTATATCGAGAGGCCGCTGTATTCGTACAGGCGGTTGTACTCGGAGTTGCCGCCGTCAAGCCAATCGATTTCAACCGCCCTATATCGAGTGGCCGCCTTATTCTGACCGCCTTGTATAGCCCCCCCCTACCGCCTTGTATTGGCCCCACCACTCTGTACCAGGTACTTATTAGTTGGGCGGTGAAGTAAGCCAACTCAATGGCTTGGCTTGTTAGTGCGGTAGTACCCCGCTATATATCGATGAAAAACATGCCTCCATCCACAAGCGCTCCAGTCAGATAATCGAAGACGCAGCTCTCCGCAAGCTATCATAGCCAACAAATAACTGATGGGCGGCGTATAGTGACACAGCTCACAGTCCTACCTATTACCCCATCGAAACGCTACTCTGCTAATACTGCTGCTGTACTCAGGAGCGGGGATCTTTGAGGATGGGAGCGGAGGCGTCTGCGCGCAGCCGTCGGGAGGCGTTATCGTTGGGTGTAACGGCCGAAGTTGCCGAACAGAAACAAGAGCTCAAGGGAGGGGTGAGTCATATTGAGGGAGGGCACTGTATTACGGAATGAGAAACGGTCGGCGTTGTTGTTACATGCGAGAATCCCAGGTACCAGCTCGTAGTGGTTGTATTTGTTAATATATACCTGGTAACTGGTATCTGGTATTCATAGCTAGTTTCGTTTTTCTGTATATGTTCGGGTTGATTGTATCGGCCGAAGTTGTGGAACAGAGACAAGAGCTCTAGGGGGGGGGTGAGTCATTGAGGGGGGGCACTCTATTATGGCATTTAAAACGGTCTTTGTTGCTGTTACCTTTTAATGTCCTGCTTAAATCACAGCTGCGCACCAGGTACTGCTGTGCTTGGTACGGTTCGGGAGAAGTAGTAACGGTTGGTGGTAACGACCGAAAGTTCAGAGCAGAAGTCGAGCTGGAGGAGGGGTGCATTATTGAGTGCTTTCTATTTCAGCTGCAGAAACGATGAGTGTTGCTGTTGCATACCCGGTGCCTGGCATATCACTGTATCCTGCTTTCGTCGCTGACCTGTACCAGCAAAGATGCTATTTAGGAGGCCGCGATTTGGCCGCCTGCACCAAAGCTAGTATCTTGAGGTCAAAAGAGGCTGTGACACGCCCAGAACGGCCGGTCTCCTATGTATGACTTATTATAGTGTTTGTGTACCTGCATTATTTTTGGTTTTGTTTGAACGTTCCACACAGATCACCCATCCCCGCTTTATGATCTAGATCTTTCGGGGATCATGGATTCCTGGACTGTATGATCTAGATCATGTTGCCGGGTGGGAGCCGCATAACGTCGACGATCTAGCACGTGTTTCGATCTAGCACGTGTTTCCTGCTTTGGGTCTGTACCATACGTGTCCTGCACAACATCTCATAATGGTCGTTAAGGATCTGGATGGTCTATTGTAGATCATGAGAACTGTCCTGCGTGTGTAACGTTTTGACGTGTTTCGCTGCCTTGTGCTGCACCGCAGAGCATGCTGGCGCGCAACAGGTTCGACCCCGAGGCGTTGGTGCGTGTCGTGAACGCAGTCCAGCTGAGGGTGGGTTTTCAGCCGCTGCAGCCCCTCGGAGAGACCGATATCGAGGTAAGGAAAAAAGGGTACTCGTATACTATACCGTACGAAGAAGTATGGGCATGAATTCTGGATTTTCTGGGATAATGCTTGAAAAATTCGGGATTTTCTGGAAAATTCTGGAACAATTCTGGATATATGTTCGTTCGCTTGTTCCATTATTTCGCTCGCCCCGGTACTTTGTGGATTCCGTGATATCGTTCGCTTGTTCTTTGGTTCGTTGGCTCCATTGTTGTGTTATTATATTCGCAGGTTCCCGTACTTCGTTGGTTCGTTGGTTAGTTTGCTGGTTCCATGATTTTGTTCGCTTGTTATTTTGTTCCCGAAGTGTTTACTTCGCTGGCTCCGTCAGTTCTTTATGGTGTTGGGTCCAAAAATTGGTAAGGTGATTGTTTTGTTCCATGATTTGCCTCGCTAATTGTTTGGTTCCAGGGCTATCTGGGGCACCACCACGACATGATCGTGGCCACGGCTATCGATGAGACGAGGAGGGCTGCTGAGGACCGGTCTCTGGTCAGGCAGAGGGAATGGGAGGTCGACTCCTGGCGGCAGACCAAGAAGGTACTAAACCATTAACCCGCTCGAGACTTGAGAGGGAAAAAAAACGTTAAAATAAAGGGACGATTACAACGTCGACCATACGAAGCAACCTAACACTAGTGCTGGGGTATGATATCGACCGTATGCTATAATAGAGGTGCACCCAGGGATTCTCGACAACAAAGAAAACCGCCTACAAACAGCACACTCCTTCCCAAGGTCAAAATGAACAAGAGAGTACCAGTGCGGCGGGATCTCTGCACGAAATTACGAAGAGCGAGTTTATTTTTCGTATTTGTATTTTTCTGGATGTTGATATACCCTCCCCCCTGTCTGGGACTCGCAAATGGGTATGACAGTGGGGTGTCGGGATATATATATATTTCTTGAATAAACCCCTTGTGCACCTATTATTTTCTGGGGTTCCTTGCTTAAGGAGCTCTATATCTCACCCACAACCTGGCTTTGAGAAAAAAATGTTTGCCTAAGACCGATGACAATGGAAAGACGATGTTTGCCCAATAATAAAAAACCAAAGACACGCTCCTACATATCAGTACAGCTCGCTGTGAGCACGATTCTTCAAAAAAAGAAAGTTCCAAACTTCGGAAAAAAAATACGAAAATCATAAGTCCTGGGCCGTTGTTGGGCAAATATGATCTTGCGAAAAACTCAGCAAAATGTTTAATTTGAAGCGGCGAGATTTAACTTTATTTTCTGGGGTTCCTCACTTGAGAGGAGCTCTATATCTCACCCACCACCTGACTTTGATGAGAAAAAAATGTATGCCTAACCATGGGCCGGGTAGGTAACGAATAGTGTTGTAAAACTCAAATGGAGTTCCAACGATATTGGGCATGTATGTAGTTCCTCAGTTGAGGAGCCCGCATGTTCCCAGTGACAGTTTGGCCAAACAGCGCTATAATGGCCCCTATCGCAGCACGCCTCATTATCATTGGATGGAGGAGCCCGAACTTTTTAGCGCAGTGAGTTAGTTGCACGACACGCGCGCTGCATGCTATTACTTGTGCGGCGTGCTGACATCACGCATGATTGTTGGTACGGCCGCGCTTGTTGTTGTTGTTGCTGTTACTGTTGTCGCTGTGTGCGGGTCCTAAAAGGTGTAACCCTTTCACTACCGCTAACAAGTATCCCACACTATTTCCAAGTAGTTTGGTCCCCAAAACCCGTTTCCGGCTCTAAGGGGGTTAAACCAGAATTGTCGTGTATCAGGTACTTGTCCTACGTAGCCTTGGCATATCGTTGCCATAGCCTTTTCGCATCGCCTACAAGTGTTTTCGTAGCGTTATCGTGGACTTGTCATGTTGCGGCGTATATTACTACAGCAATTCCTAGTGTTGTGCTTGTGGTGCGGTATATATTACTACAGCACTTCGTTGTGTTGTGCTTGTGCTATGTGTACCTGGTACTCTGTATACTCCTGTACTTGTATAACTATTCATACCGGTATACCTGGTGCTTTTTCGTCTGCTGTGTAACTACGTATAATGCAACACTCTGATGCTTGCGCAGCGATCATCCTACACTGCTGTCGTGCACTGCAGGGCCTGATGGGGGAGAGCATGAGCAGAGGCTGGTTTGATGGTACTACTTGTATACTGTATTCCTACAGCCTTTCGTAGAGGTGTTGCTGCTGTAAAGCCATACCTGGTACCTGGTACTATTTATATTCCAGCTTTAAAACTAAACTACAATATGTCCCTCTGCTCTATAACTACACCACAAAATGTATTATACATATGCCGTAATTGCACTATATACTTTGTATACAACACTGCTGTTGCTTGCGTACCTAGAATCCTACACTGCTGCTGTACGCTGCAGGCCCTGATGGGTGAGAGAGCATGATCGGAGACTGGTTTGACAGTACTTTACTGCTTTCCGACAGCACTTCGTAGTGTTGTGCTTATATATCAATAGCTACACCCGGCACACTCTGCTTTAAAATTCAACTACAGTATATTCCTCTGCTGTATTACAGTAGTATAACTACACCACAAATACTGTATTATGTGTTAAACGGTAGATATTTATTTCGCAATTGCAGCATATATACGACACTGCGCGCCTATAACCCTACACTGCTGTACACTGCAGGCCCTGATGGGGGAAAGCTCGAGCGGAGGCTGGACTGCGAATGGCGGTCCGCGAGGCGCTTCCCAGTCGACCCAGGGAGCAGCCTCCGACGATGCCGGCCGACTACACCCGGCGAACCCGAGACCTGACCAGGTAGGATATCATTCTGTCGAAGGAACTTGTTTTTTTCTGTTTGTCTGTTTTTTTTCTGTCGTCGGTTTTACGTTACAGCTCAACTCGTTGGAGCCCTTTACCCTCGGCAGCCTTCTGGGCAGGCTGTGGTTGGGGGTGTCGTCCTTTTTGTCCCCGGTACTGGGACTAATTCTATTTGTATAATTCCATGGACGCATGGAAAATAGAGTTATAAGTCGTTTTTTCCAGGGCTTTCTTCGGTAATTTTACCGCGGTCTTTGGAAACGCGATGAATCAACCATAACAGAGCTACCAGTGAC
>JAYJME010003440.1:0-12095 GCA_036873775.1 Costaria costata | reverse complement strand
GGCTCGAGAATTATTATTTTTTCGCTTTTTGCAAAATTTCAAACTTTTCGTTTGAAGAAACGTGCCCATAGCGAGCTATACTGAGAAGTGACGGAGCGTATCTTTGAAATTCAAACTTTTTGGGTAAACATCGACTTTCCATTGTCACCGGTCTGAGGCTGGATTTTTGGCAGACTGACGTAAAGTCGTACGTAAAAAAAACAGAGGTAGAGATGGTTCCAGGTGTGAATTTCTTCGTACATTATTAATAGGACAAAAAATAGTTTGTTCCTGTGCCGAGCAACACGGGCGCACTTTCACCTCTTGACGGACACACGAAGTAAAAATGCCCGTTTTAGCAAAACGCCTGACCGTATCGTCGAATTTGCAAGGCATTTCGATTTCGATTTGCTTTTTTTTTACATTTTGCTACATTTCCGCGTTCAAGTCTACACTACGAGTATTGAAGTGCACAATGTCGATGATTGAAAACAAAGTAACTATAAATGCAAAACGTGCAACAAGCTAACAAAGTGCACGAAAAATAAAGAATTACGGGTCTCCACATCGATAGTGAGGCTTTTATTTACGGGACATAGGATTTGCCTTGACAGACACCAGCTTGACGTTGACATTCTGACATCTTTGACCAGTACGTATATACGAAGTATGTATGTAACAGTATTGTTTTTATTATTTCTTGTCTCGAGACCTCTCTATGCAGTCTAGTCCACAATAATCTGTTTTGCCAACCGACAACAACAGTCTCTTTGAACATCGCGCATTACACCGTTCCACCGCCGCGTAAGAGTGATGCGCCATAATGTGTTCCTGGAAAAAGGTACTCGCCTTCCAATTGAATCGTGCTCACACCTCGTTCCATTCCTGTCGTAATCCGTCGTCTCGCATGGCAGCACGCTACACGGTTCGCTCTTTCGGCATCCGCCGTAACGAGAAGATCGCATGCCACGTCACGGTGAGTGCCGGCACCGCACGCCACGACGCTGTCTGTTGTTGCGCCACCGTCCATGGTATTATACCATTATTAATGGTCGACTATAACTGCTGCGCGCGGTGTACTTATTTCCTCGTGTCGTGTAATGTGCCAGGTATATATGAAGGGCACAACATACCTACAAACAACGAAAAACCAATAGCTTTCACTGCTAGCCTGTAGAGTAGGCTAGCGGTTCGTGACTGCCAGCTCGTGCCCGTAGCTCTCTCGTGCTATTATAAGAAGTATAAGACACGACGCCTTAGCTTGCCGTGTCCGTGCTTGTGTTTGCATTTTTTATCTTAATTTTGGCAGCTTTAGGTACAGAGTCGAGTGGTTATTGGGGAAAGGACCCCTCAAGCTTTTTCCAGTGACGGCTGTTGCCGTTGGTGTTGTCTGGTCATGGGCGAGCTTCCGGTTGCGCGAACCTCCTCGTTCTCCAGTGTTTCTATGGATATATACGAAGTATAATGTATACCAGGTAACGATACTTCGTATACATTTATCCGTATTTGATCATTACCGTACGTTAATATGATAAGTATGACGGTGTGTATGTTGTCGCTCTGGTGGCGGTATTATATATAACGCAGGTCCGCGGAGACAAGGCATTGGAGATCCTTGAGCGAGGGCTTAAGGTGAAGGAGTACGAACTTAAGCGCAAGAACTTCTCCAACACGGGCAGCTTTGGCTTCGGAATCCAGGAGCACATCGACCTCGGCCTCAAGTACGACCCATCCACTGGTAAGGGCAGCTACATTTTCAACATACGAGAAGATAGCTGGAAGCACTTGGCATAGTTGGTTTTCGAAGTACTGTATGTTTTCGATGTGATGACGCCCCTTGACGAAATATAATCTAAAACCCTCAGTAGTTCTAAGAGACCGCTTCTTTTCAAGTCTAGGTACTTTTTGGCTCGTGATTTTTTAGCCGTATTCTGCCGAGTATCATATGGGTGAATATTGCGCTCCTGTAATCCTCCTTGCCGGTATGGATAAACCTGTAAGGTATTCGTTGTGTCGTGCGAAAACATCGCCACGTCTAGTCGGTAGTATATTGGGTGTTACCTGGTAGTTATTAGTGCTGTCATAGCTCGTGCAATAGGCAATAGGTTATTTTTTAGACCGACAAGCTTCTGTTTTTGATGGTTCATTTGGCTGGGCGTTCTGCTATTTACAGTAGTATACCATCGAAAATCGCATACAGTGTGGATTTCGTTGCACACGGCCGGGCGGGCTCAGAGTTGCCGAATGTGTCGGAAGACAGTGCAGACTTTTTACCATCTCCTTTTCCGAGTCTCCCTATACCTGGTACCAGTATGTGAAAACGTGACCGACATGACCCATTTCTCCGGCCGCGGCAGTCCGTTCTATTGCACGACCACGCTCGGAAGCCAGCGGCATTCCGTTGAAAGTATGTGGGACAAGTACGGCACAGGTGGGAAAGAGCCTGTTGGCAACGGGTGCGCTAACGATTCACCGACGTGTCCTCATTCCGCCCTATCTTGCCCCGCGATTCCCCTCCAGGCATCTACGGGATGGACTTTTACGTCGTACTTAACCGCCCAGGATACCGCGTGGCGAAGCGCAAGGCGAAGTGCGCCAAGATTGGTTACCAGCACAAGGTCACCAAGACCGACGCCGTCAAGTGGTTCCAGGTGTGTACGTACTATCCATACATGTAGTTCTCGTTGTTCCGGGTGCCGTCACTCATGGTGTTCGATGCTTTTCGAAAGACTTCAAGAAGAATAGCCCTGGGGGTGTTCATTTCAAGCCCCCAGTCCCATTCGATTAATACATACCAGGTACCTCATAATTGTATTGCGATTTGTCTTCCCCGAATTCCGAAGGAAATCATTTTGAACCAATCCCCCTCAGTTTGCCCCCCCCCCCGAACACAACAATTGAATATACGAAATTTTATTTCACGTCTTACATGTCCCGTAACACCCTGGTACTGCTGTCTACTGTGCGTACCGTGCGACACGAATATTACCAGGGTATCATACTACTGCACAGCTTCAAGATATCGTGCAACACCAATACATACAAGATTTTAGCTGACACCGTTTCCTCTCCCCTTCCCGTGTTCACGTTCGCAGGCGAAGTTCGAGGGCATCGTGATTGGATAAGCCTGGTTGATACTACAGTACGTAGACATCTTCACTGGACTGTAGTCGACGACGGCTGAGGAACGCCCTTACAGGAATGGAGGGTCTCCGTTGAAACATTGGGATAAAAAATATGAAAAAACACAACGAAGGGACGAGCAACATGGAGCGTTCGGCACGCAGAGGCAGACGCCCGGTGATCTTTTCTCGGAAATATGTTTTTGCTTCTCTCTTGGCAATAAGCAGGGGAAAATTCAATTTGCTCGTGCATTTGTGACATTTCTGTCGCCAACGACATGCGATAGGCGTTAGATTTATCGCGCTCGGCGAACGAACCCTCGCTCATTTTGATTCGAGTGGAACGCAAGACTGGAATACACCCAGTTGCAAATGCCTTATACGTGGTGGATAAATCTGTGTGTTAGCTAGCTACAACGAAAAGTTGTGCACTACTGTACCAATACTTCGTACATAGCAGCGGCGTGACTCTCGTTATCTCCCCAATGAATGAACCGTTCGGCACAAAACGATATGGTGCCATAAGTTGTGAGGCAATAACTTTGACGGGTTTCATTAAAAAATATTGCTCCACTGACGAATTGAGCTGGTCTGAAATATGCGTTGGAAAGCTGTTTACGAGAGCGTTCGAATGCTCTTGTTTCGACGCAAGTTGAACACCGCCAGAGAACGTATTTCACGGGACGAAAAGGCTACATATCTCAACAAGTACGGCGGGTCAGATCAGTCCCAAGAAACCGAGAGCAGATATCGACAGCCAGCAAAGACGTCTACTTTATCGCGTTGGAATCATCCTCTATCTCACCCGTGGAACATGCCAAAACAAAAATTACACTCTTAAAGAGCAAAATCGGCCGCATCACGCCCAGCTGCTGGTGCTGGACAAACATCCTAGCTGCGATTAGAGGCCGTAAGAGACCATGGCACTTCCCCCGGCACGATCCGTCGCGTTGAGAGAACGTTGATTGGTGTTGGCCTCTCATTTGTGAGCCTGGGGCGCAAATCGGGTGGCCAGACCTATCGGTTAAATTTCGTGGCTTCAGTCCTTGTAAAATCTCGGAAACGTCTACAGTAATATCGATACGGGTTTTAAACAAACCTTGTGGCAATTTGGATGTAGAGATCATTGCAAAAAAATGAAAATGAAAAAAGTACGGATTGACCGAGGCACGACCCGTCAAAAGCAGATTCAGCCCCACAACTTCTTGCGCTACCTGGTACGAGCTGGTTCGACCATAAAAAATCAGATTTTCGTTCGATCGGCAGTTTTGCAATCATTTATTTTGGACGTATTATCACTCCAAATTTAGCAGCGGCATTGCTGAGCTTGCAGCCCATTTGCAGACGTTGTAATTTTTGGAATCCGAGTTGATTTCGTTGAGAAAAGCCATGTTGAGTAAATTCCTTCGCATACTACGGAAACATATTTCGATACTCAAGTATACGAAACATCTGATCAGCTGGTGAACATACCTTGAAGCAATGCGAAATGATCGATATCCTACCCATCGCCTACTAATTCGTCGTCAGTCAAGAGAGATACGAGGTATAATATGAGGTGCGTAAGATCCACTATACAAAGTCAAGATATTACGATGAGCGACCCGAAATCTGGAGTTCCCAGCTCAATTTGTCGTTTTTTTGTCTGGATTTTTTACAGTAAGTACATGCGATTCGCATCGCTCTCCTCTACACGTTCATTGGGGCTCCATTTTTTTCGACTTGGTTTTCCATGATTATTTGCAAAAATGTCGACCAGATTTTTCTTGAAACGGCCGTAAATTTACTCTCACTCAATAATAAAAATGGAGCCCCAATTGGTCGTTTCGTTTCACTCTGAGGAAGCTCCACACAAAATTTCAGATCGAAACTCTTAAAACTGAGTTGGGAAAACGCCGGCAAGTACTGCCTCGCCAATACAGCAGCTGGACCAGCTCGTATAAAATAATAATAGATAGGAACTCGGAGGGAGTGGACGGTCGCTAGCTGAGCCCTTCGCTGGACTTCTCGCTAGCCAACAGCCATGATTCGCGAGCACTGGAACTTTTCATATAGCTTCGCTGGACCAGCTGAGCTCTTCGCCGTTGATTAGCTGACAGGGACGGACGGACGTAGATGTGCACGATTAGCCCGTACTGAGCGCAAGTAACGGACACAGGCAAGAGTCGCAAATCGCCAGCAGGTGAACCTTTCAGGAAAGAGCCCGCATCCTTAGTCGGCAAGCAACGCATCGTTTGTCAGCCCACAAAAACAGCCACGAACCAGAGACGTTTGTTCCGAAAGTCTTCAACACGTTTTGCATCAAGGCTATCATCACGTTGGCGTACCTGCTGGGTCTACGAGTACTACTAATAATGTAATAACGCGATGAGGTTCGACGACGTGTCCCACTGTGTTCGAAATTATTTTTTAGTGGAAATGTTATATATTACGGCGGTAACATAATTGCATATATACATCTATCTTCTGGTGAGCACTGCACACACATACAAACACAAAAAAGCATTGCTGTCTCTTCAAACAGGAGGTCTTCGTACAGCAGTAGAGGTGCATTTGCCATTTGGGTTCTGCGCAGGGGGCACCACACTTCCAACCAACCGCACAGCCGCGGTACACAGCACACAACGGCAGCAAGCAGTACAACACCACCACTCTGGCCTTTTGTGACAGCCACGGCTGGCCACCAGCAGCACTCCTGTTGTTGTGCATTGTACTCGATCGTCACCATGACGCACGAAAAACACGCCGCCGATATGATACACAAACCAATTCACAGCCACACCTCCTGGCGTATTTTTTTGTTTAATTTTAAACAAATATGAATAATTGTGCGGCCTTGCGTCACCCCGCGTACGTCCGAAGGGGAAACTTGTATCGCAGTATTTGTTTGGAATTGTTTTGCGGAAGATGGGGGAGTCGGTGTTGTCGCAGTTGAAGTTGAACCAGTGCGCCACTAACACGATTGCCGGTTTTGCGCGGGTGTGGACAGCAAAGCGGGAAACTGCCCCGTGGCTGCAATGAGCTTACATGATGTACATTTTCCATCCTACTTACTGACGTTCTCGGGGAAAGAACAACAAATATTATCAGGGCCCAACATACAAAGGGGATGGCCTGACTGCTAAAATTGATGATACGTGCAGTCAGCTATAAAAAAACATGTACAACCGTAACTGCGGGGTTTCCGCCGTTCGCCCTCGCAATACGGTAAATGCTCCATATAACACGGTATCGAGCGTGGCCAAGAAGTGTGATGTTCGTTTTCGCGAAACCACAACATAACACGTATTAGCACGGGGGCGAGCCATCTAACATGTGTGTTGTTGACATGAAACCGCTGTTTCTATCCAACCACACCCAGCAGCTCCCCTCCAGGCTACTTGTCTGCCGGATATGTCCTATAATACTTGTCCTTCCCAAGACGCAAGTTCTGTTGTCACAATCTACTACGTACGTATGCGTAGAGCATATCTGTAGGTACATACGGCACTACCGGTACACCGCAGATGAAGAGTCGATGGGCAAAAACGTCCCGACCAAAAAGCACAAAAAAAGAAAAGCATGGAGGCAGAAAATAAAGACCCAAACACAAGAAGACATAATTGTATTTAACGTTCGCAAGAACCCAACAGCCGCAGAAAGTACATAAAACTAGGAGAAAACGTGCCAACAACACCAGTATAAACAAGCGACGGTTCCCTCGAAGGGTTTTGCGCCGACACAAAAACACCCTTTACCGACAACAAAAACAAGCGCCGATTCCATCAATGAGGTATCCGCCGACACAGAAACAGCAACCTTTTCACCGTGGCGCCGTCATGGCACCTTTCCCACACAGAAAAATCGTGGACCGTCGCTCTTGAGGGGTTGCCTCCAGCACGATCTTGCCCGCTGCTGAACTGATCAGCCGTGTGCGCCCCTTTACGACCCGGACCCCCAACACTGTAAGGCCGGCTGCAGCTGCAGTCTGTGTGACATATCTTCGCCGATGGCTCCACCTTCCCGTGAACCTCAACTCAAAAGCCCGTGCGTTCCCGCCGCCACTCTCCCCCCCGTCTTCCACAACATCTAGCGCATCCGCATTGAACGCGACCAGCCCACCCGGTCGTGTCACCGAAGAAATGCCCCGCATTAAATCATTCAGGTCACCGAAGTACGGCAACAAATCAGCCGCCACCACGAGGTCAAAACTACCGGGCGACATGGTCTTCATGGCAGGCACGGCGTCTTCTTGCCTGATGCTGTCGTAATGCCCCGTTCCTAATGCGTGCTTGATGGCTTTCTCTGATAGATCAATCCCTTCCATGTAGTTCGCCAGTGGCTCCAACTCATTCCCCATAGCCCCGCGCCCGCAGCCGATGTCAAGGATATCCAGCCACTTCCAAGCCCTATCACCACCACGCGAGCCACCTGCAGAACTACCGCCTTCACCGACACCGTCCGCAGGCAACCCAAGAGCGGCCTCGATCATCGACCGCATGTTGGGGGCGACGTGGTCAAATATCAATCCGTGCACGTCGTAAAACAAGCCACGATCGACGTCCGTCTTGATCGAATCGGGCAAGGCTGTTGGCTGACTGGGGCTATCCGACGTTGCTGAAGTTGCTGCATGCGTCCTCTGTCTGTCTGCTGCCGTGGCCGCGCTTCTTCTGGCCTCCAGGTCGAACAGATCAGAAACGTACGCCACGGGCGCGCACGAGGGCCGGAATGACTTGCTGTGCAACGCTGCGGTGAGGTAGTCCATCTCCAGAGCCTTCGCTGGCGACGATCGTGCCTGAGACCCATCAAACCGGTGTTGGTACAGGGGGCACGGGCTGGGAAAGGTCAAGCTTGAGGAAACGACTTAAGGAGTAGCACCGATGCAATGCAATGTGCAATCCCTATACCAGGTAAAAAGTTGAACATCACACCTTCCCGTCGTGGTTAGTGAGAGTCACGCCGTTGATGTCCGTACAAAGTCACGGAAAGGAAGGGCGGTTGAGAACCAAGCAACGCCCGCGCCTTGCCACACACAGCGCACGGCAATGTCGTGCGATGAAATCGGCGGGTTTATCAATTATTCACAGTGGAATAATGACGAGTCCGGACACAAAATTGCGAACAACCTGCCTCTCGCCCTGCGTAAGTCTCCTTAACCTGACATGCTAACCGAATGGGTTCATTCCGAACACGCGGCTCATTTTCAATCACCTTCTTGTATATTGCCAAAGCCTGTGAGAAGTCGCAGAGCTCGTGGTGCGCGAACCCGAGCTGCACCAATGTTCCGACATCCCTGCCGAACAAGAACAGACGGAAATTCTATCAGTACATGCTGCATTCATCAGGATGGGGGTCTTATGATACCTGCGGGCGTAACTCCAACACCGTACACTTTGCGACAACGTGCCGAACATTTGGCTCTACATCCGCACTGAAAAAATGTGCGCTAATTGTCAATATAGGCAACCAACAATTGTTCAATTTTTAGAGCAAGGCTAAAATTAAGTATCACATACTTTCCAAACACAGCACTTAAACAACTCCACGCTCGGCAAGTGCTTGTGTAACATGCTGACTGACAAGAAGATTGCCACGTGCACGATCTTTCAGCTACCCTCTGCTCTGCTCGAAACGAAACTGGCGCAGAGCTACCTAGCGTAACTGCTCACGAATAAACCCGCCCCGTACACAAACGCGGCATTACAAATGGGCATTGCTATGCCGAAGTTTGTGAGACATTCTTGGCTCGCCCTCGAAGAAACTCAACCTTGCCGGTGTACCGAGTAGGGACATGATGGCCAGGGAAACCACCCGCCTTGCCTGACCCAACATGTCTACGGCGTTGATTCTCACTACGGCACGACGGGGTTAATTCTCACGTTGATCGTTGGGCGGTGATGGCTTTGTAGCGCTGTATGGCCTCGTCTACCGAGCCCATATCTCGTAGGGTGTGTGCCAACAGCTCGTGGGCTTCGGTCATATCAGGAGCCAAGGCTGCGGCATGGATAACACGAAAAACCAACATTGGCGGGTCACATTGCATATTGGGGTTGCAGTGGGATATTACGTTGATGCTTCTTCTGCGCTATGATAGCGATATATGCTGTTCACAGCGATATGCACCTTGGAATGAGCCATTTGTGGTACATGTCACATTTGTTTAATTAGGAGTTCGTTAAATTCATTGATTTGTGTGCATTGAGTGGTGTGGGTGCGGATTGTTGCCGTATGCGCGGCCTCCTCGTTGGGAAACCACCAATCAAAAATCCGGGCGAATTGCCACTACAGCAAACATCGCAATCCTTGCAGAGATGCGCAGAACTGCTCAAATTGATCAATTCATAAGCCTATTAATAGTCACTCGATCTGCCTCAGGGAAAAAGTCATGCTGAAAATAAGAAAAACATGGTTTATGCAATAGCGCGAACAACAGGACTATATGGTATACGCACTGCCCCCCGTTCTGCCTACGGTACGGTGTGAACGGTGTGTGAAAACGTTCTCAAGCCTCATGCTTACCGGTGGCCAACTCAAGGTGCCCGACAGCCTCCGAGTGGTTGTGGCTGTCGAGCATGCTCGTTGCCACCTGCAAAACAATGCGTGACGAATTAAATCAGCTGCAGTATCCATTTCGAGCCGCCTTTACCACAAACCTGATTTATTATCTAGGATAACGTATAGAACTCGGGGAATTGGTTTTGACCGGCGTGTGGCTCCAGTGTTATGAGAGGGGATATCTCGAAAAAGGCTCAAAGCATTACTTTAGACCCTAAACCCTAACCCTAACCCCAACCCTACCCATATGAACTTTATCTCGAAAAAACCCGGCGTTGATTTTTTTAATTGG
Source organism: Costaria costata (assembly GCA_036873775.1). Taxonomy (NCBI): domain Eukaryota; class Phaeophyceae; order Laminariales; family Agaraceae; genus Costaria; species Costaria costata. The sequence continues at coordinate 2,168 of JAYJME010003440.1, read as the reverse complement.
TCGACCATACGAAAGTCATAGTGTAAAATATTCCCCGATTTCTATAATTTATCTTCGATAAAAATTCAGACATGTGGCAAATGCTGCTGTCGATTTCCCGAGGGGTGGGTGACTGGCAACTATGCACGCCAGCACAACTTCGATCCGTACGGATACCGGCTGGCTAGCTTAAAGCGCACAAGGAATAACGCATGGTGGTCTACGATGCCTTCTATCCCTTCACCTGCTCCAGGATCACGAAAGCCAATGCATGAAATGACAGAGTTACGGTAGCGAAATTAGTACAGTATACCTGGTATGAATTATACTCGCCTGCACGTGCGCGTTCGCCACCTCGTCGGGGTCCTCGTCCATCTGCAACCCCAGAACTTGCAAGTAAGTTTCCACAGCATCTTGAGCATGACCCTCTTCCGTCTGCACCTCGCCGAGGCTCACCAAAGCTAAAACCTGATGGCATACGTATTAGAAAGGGTTCACAGTAAGAACGAGAAGCCAGTGGCAAGCTCTACCAATAATTAATAGAAAATTTCACGTGACAGGAACGGCGCGATAGTGATTCTTATGAAGTGCATGCGTTGCTACATACTGGTAGGTAGTTATCTTGCCTTGTCTGGGCGTTCATCGTAAAGGTCTGCAGCCCGCACGAAGTGCCAAAGGGATTCGCTCCTGCGCTGTGCCAAAATAAGTGCCTTAGCCAGCATAATGTGTCTCTCCGCCGTTTCTTCCACATTCACGGCGCGCTCGTAAAGCGAAGCCGCCTGCCGCACGAACGAGTGCACGCGGGAGAACGAGGGGCGCCCTGATGTAACAGTCTTCACGACGCGACACGATGATGGGTGACCTTTCACAGTTAGATTCATAGCAAGTCACGCATTGCGACACGATTGGCAATGTCTCCCACAGCACGGGATGGCGATAAGTGCGCGCTCGCCGGTGAAACGGTTACCTAACCGAGGGGTACATCGCAGGTGGGGTATCAGTGTTGGGCAACGTACAACATTTACCATACCTTCTCAAATGCCCCGTCCCCTGAGAATTCCACGGCTCGAGCAACATAAGTTTCTGGCGTTTGCATGAGCTCCTGAGTATGGAGGTTAAACGGCAACGCCGCCAGAAGACCCACCAAAACCAGTGAGAAGAAGCATTCGCAGTTGAGCCAGCTTACTAAGTCGCCGCTGTCCAAGTCGGTGCCTCCGTTAGGGGCTATCGTCGTCCCACCTGCCCACGAAACACCGATCACGAAGAAGATCCTACGGCTCATACATCGTCGTTGGAAACAAATTATGGTACATGGTATCATCTCATCTGGGAAGCCAAGAAAGCTGCCGTCATACCGTACGAAGTGATAGTATGTGAAGTCCCTACCCAGGCTAGAGGCTGGTTAGGCGGAGGCCATCTTCACTCTTCACTCTTCACCGTCACCACGAGGGTCAATATAACATACAACCTCAAGCAACCCTCGACCCCAGGGCAGCGTTGGCGGCGGGTCTACTTCCACTCTGGGGTACATTCAGCAGGAAAGGCGAATATTGCATTCAGCTCCTGGGCACTCCAGGCACTGAGTCATTCAAAATGACTGGTACTCAAGGGTAATTGACTGAGCACCAACGACTGGTACTGATACTCTGACGACCTTTGGAATATTGGGCCGCAAATAAATGTCACCTTCCGTAGGAATGTGGGGTTTGTGGAGGCATTTTGGAATTCGATATTTGGTACCAGTTTAGTTTATGTCACTGAGAAAATAGAGTTCAGATACGCAGTCAGAGCTTCAACCCACGAGAGTTGCTGCGCTGGTCATACACGGGCGAGAGCGCGTGGATCCGAGGGAATGAAAGGAGACAGCAGCGTGCCCAATATACTGTAGTTGGTCGACTTTGTTGATCGACTTCATGGCGGACGTAAACGCAGACGGGCGAGAGGGGCACGCCAACTCGGCCGGAGGTGAGGGGCTTGTAGCCGTAGGCGATGGGAGCGGGGGGGTGGTTGGCCTTCTCGATCTCGCCCTAGCGGGAGGAGGCAATGGCCCAGTCGAAGTTGCGGGCAACGGTCCGGGCGCCCCGGCCGTTGCAGGCAATAATCCAGCAATGATGGCCGTGCTACAGCAGTTGTTGGCCACCCAACAGGCGACAGTGACACGACTCGTACCACGTCGAAAACCATCAGGC
>JAYJME010003439.1:0-12096 GCA_036873775.1 Costaria costata | reverse complement strand
GATTCTTCACCCTAGGAGAAACACGCTCTGTGGTCACAAGCAACGACACAGAGATAATGCATTACAAAAAAAAAAAAGAAAAAAAAAAAGCGTGGGATACATCGATCGCGCGTACTACGGGCTTTGAGGGGAACAAAATCTGACAGCTGTAGTATTCAGGGGTGTAAATATACCAGGTACTGTTGTACAAAACATACCCCCACGGTACGTTTTCCGTACGTTATCCCATGCTGTATGATACTGGTATGTTGTGCTAGCCTACGCGTTATCCCATGCTGTAGCTACGAAGAATACGGGGAAGTGTCATGATATCCCCTGCTCCCCTCTATTGTTGAGGAGGCGTTATTACACATTTCATCGGTGGAATTACTTGCCCTCCCTCCCGCCCAGAAGAATCTGAGCGGAGCAGAGCTGGCGGAGCAAGCGTGTGAACTATAATAGTACCAACAACTTGTGAGTGGTGGATGGTGGAATGAGACCCAGAGTGAACCTGTGCTCAGTAGTAGTCGGATACGTTCCATGCTGCATAATCTTACCTGAAAGTGCGTGGCCTGTGCCTCGTACCTTAACAAGTGCCGTCGTCGAGAGGACCTGATTGAGCTGCTGGTCGTGAGTTCGTAGCTCACGTCCACCATAAACAAACATCATTTTTTTAAAAGAGAAAGGTGAATTTCCTCATGTCAAGAATCTGATAAAACTTAAAACATTCTCCTCCCTGGGTCCCCAGAGATTGCTAAGAACTTCAGACGAGGCATGTACGGCCCCATACGAAGACCGATGACCCCGCTGTTCAGAAGAGGGGGAGAGTGTTGTAAGGCTTCGTTAGGGTAGGCGATTGGTACGTTTTGCCAGTAGCCCAACAGACTAATGCCTGAACATATGGCGTCGATGGCAGCCCATGGGTTTGAAGTCGGAAGTTCGAATATCACCGTTGCCCACAATAATAAGCCCTTTAAAAGAAAAAGTGGAACTTCCCCATGTGGAACCTGAGAATACTTCTGGATCCGCCAACAAGAGAGGAACTGCCTGGTGGTTTTGGCAGGTCCGCCCGTGTATCCGGTCGACCTGTATACCCCGCCGCTCTAGGGGAGGAGAGTGTTTTAAAAGGCTTAGTTTGGGTAGGTGGTTGGTTAACCTTTTACCAGTAGCCCAACATAATACTATCTTAACATAAGGCCCCTATACCGCCCCCCTCCGCGCATATCCAGCAGCAGCCTTTCGTTCACCCGCTCTTCTTACCGGTTTCTACCTCGTGGCACGCTGCCAAGCTCGCGAGCATGGCGACACAAGCTCGTTTGCCACAGAGGACAGAACGCAGAGCATTCGGATGCGTCCTTCGCGTGTGGCACGTGTTTCACCACGATGTCGATGCAAGGCGTCGCATTTTTCTCTTCTTTTTTGGTCTCTCCGATATCCAACGTGCTGATTTTCCCAGTCATTATGTTGACACTTCACTATTGGCGCCTTTGGGGCCCAGATAAAAAAAAAACATGTGTTATCATATATATGTTGCGTGGCTACAACTACTATGTACGTAACTGCTGTCCTCGATATGTGTGGTCGCGCCGTACACCATCAGTATTACTATTACGGGGGACCATAGTAAATATAACCAACTATTGCCAGCAAAAATAGGGAAACATTTAGGTTTTGGTGTCTACAGTAGGTCCTATTGTGTCTACAGTAGGTCCTATTAACTATGGACCAAATATTGTAAGCAAAAATAATAGGGAAATTTGTAGGTTTTGGTGTCTACAGTAGTAGGTCCTATTGTGTCTACAGCAGTAATTAGGTCCTATTAACTATGGTCCCCCGTAATAGCATCATGCAGCGCGCGTGTCGTATGATCCAGTTCGAGCTTACCATTTATCCGAGAAAATGGTTGTCGCACACTGTTTACGAGACAAAGGGTTTCTTATTGCTGACCAATGGTTGATTGCGTCTGATTGGCTTAGGGTTAGGTTAGTTCTATTTGTCTCGTAGACAGGGTGTGTCAACCATTTTCTCGAATAAGTGGTAAGCAATACACTCCGTATGATATGAATTCAATTACCGTGATTGCGTTGAAGTTCGGGTGTTCATCTATCATCTATTGTATGATGCCCTACCCCAGCGGCCCGGATTGCATTGTATGGCCGACGCTACAATCGCCAAATACCACTCTATTGCACAATATATATAGGGACCGTTTGGACATTTTTCATATTTTTTTGTTATTATTATTAATAATAATAATAATAATAATAATAATAATAATAATAATAACAATAATATAATAATAATAATAATAATAATAATAATAACAGTATTAATAGTATCTTGGGCAAGTCTTGGGCGAAACAAAGAGCAATCGAGTTTTGTTTTTGTACTGTGTTTGCGACGAGCCGGGGCTCTAAAGCAACGCAAAAAAAAACTTCCAGAAAATGATGGCAAAATACTAATTTCCATATAGTCTCACTAGGCAAGGACACTCATAGAGCTCGCCTCACGTTTGCTCCCGTTCAAGATCTTTCCGTTGAAGATTTTAGGAACAACAAAAAAACATTGTATTTTTGAAACGTTCTCGCCGATCCAAAAAGGAGTCTAACTAGCGGATTGTATAAGGCGCTCCCAAAAATCCAACTAAAAAAAAGTAGTATTATGATACGTAACAAAAAAACTGCTACTACTACTATTAATACCATCGGTCTTGCCTTGTTTTCTATTTTTTTTTCCATTATTTCTTCGGTACAACGAAGTCTAGATAGCCCAGTGAATTTTCAGAGCGCGGTCAGCGCGTATGCTGATGATGTTCTGTCGACTGCGATGGCTATTTTTTCTTTGGGAACATCTAGGTTGTTTTTTTTTCACTCCAAACTCCGAGAACAACGACATGCATGCCCGGAATGCTTCGTTAAATTGTGACAATGAGCTGTTCGTATCAATCCTGCCGCGACCATAAAGCAAAAAAGTGTCCTACCTAGCTGTCGCTAGGATTTCGAGCCCATTCAGGATACTTGCAACTATATACGACTACACAAAAAACAAGGGGGAGGGGGAAATATAGAATAACCGTTTTTTTTAGAAGACGATACGAGAAGAAGAAATAAACAACACAGCTTTAATTATTTTCTTTTTTCCATCCGATGTATTGTCTGCATCCTTCTTTCTCTGTCCCTCCTAATAGTACTGTAGTACAGCAGTAGTAACTCAGATTCGGGGTCATGACGCATGTCAGGATATTTTCCACTCTCCCCCCTATACGGTCCGTACCTTGTATTTATATGGCGAGAAGACTTCATCCCATTCTTCCCTCGTCGGCTCGCGTCGAATTGGGCCTACCCACGCTAAGCGCGTGGAAACAAACGTACGAACGGATATACGGTGTGTGTTTGTGTGTGTTCTTCACATTAAGCCGTTCTTCTACTCGTCGACACCCAGCACACCCATTGTCCGTGCTGATTCTTCACCCTAGGAGACACACGCTCTGTGGTCACAAAAGCTACGACACATCAGAGATATCGCATTACAGTAGTGCAGTGTACAACGCACTGCTGTCATGCCATCGTACTGGGCACGACAGGCACAACATACATGCATACGCCAGCAACCGATATGCATCGAAAGAGAGAAATGCGAAATAAATCAAACGAAAACGAAAAGTAAGAAAACGAAAACGAAAACGAAAACGAAAACGGAAACGAAAACGAATAAAGCAAAATCAAGATCAAGAGGACAGCAAAGAAACATTCCAACCAAAACGGAGAGCCACAGCTTGGAATCAATGTGATAGCATAAGACAACAGAGTACGCACCGGTAGTGTCAACATGCCTACCAGATACCGGTATATATCATGCTGCAAAATGAAAACACAGCTCGAACATACAATCGGTGGAAACCTCGGGAGAGTACACATATATGCCCCCTTTTTGATTCTCCAGCGCCGATACCTACTACACGAGAGGAAATTTCAAAAGCCAAGACAAACAACAAGGCACAAAGATACAATAACGGCCGAAGCACATGGCCCGTAGCACAGCAGCAGAGCAGCAGCAGGCTACTACTACTGTTGTACTGCCAGCGGCATCCAACCCACCGAACAGAACAGCAGAGACCAGCACCTCCACCAGAGCAGGACAAGCAGATTAGTGCCAGCAGCTCCCAACAGACATCTCGAAGACGGCGAGGTGTCTGTTGGGCGCAGCTGGCAGTAGTCTGTGCTTTTTTTTTTGTACTGCTCTGGTGGTGGTGCCGCTCTCTGTGCTGCTCTGTTCGGTGGGTCGGATGCCGCTGGCAACGGCGAGATCGAGATGTCTTTTGCTTGTACTGTTCTGGTGGTGGGGCCGCTCTTTGCTGCTCTGTTGGGTGGGTTGGATGCCGCTGGTATTAGTCTGCTGCTGCTCTGCTGCTATGCTTGGGGCCCTGTGCTTGTGCCTTTATTTTGTCTTGGTGTCATGTTTTTGACTTCGTGTTCGAAATTTCCTCTCTCGTGTTCGTGTGGGCGCTGGATAATCAAAAAGGGGACATATAGGTGTACAATCCCGGGGTTTCTGACGGTTGGATGTTCGAGCTGTGTTTTCATTTTGCAGCATGCAGGCTGCAAATAGGCGCTCCCGGGGCGGGTGGGTGTACCTAAACGTTTCTGAGGCGTCCTCGCTCGAGGAGCTCTGTACAACCTCGCGGAGAAACCGACCTTGCCATCCATTGCACGCTTCTTGAAACAACCCGACAACCATTGTCTGTAGAGAAAGAAAAACCGGGATTCCGAGGGTAATCCTACCACGTATATCGAGAAAATAGTTGACACACCCTGTGTAGGAGACAAATACAACTATAACCCTAACCCTGACCCTATCCCTAAGCCAATCATACGCAATTAACCATTAGTTAGCATTATGCCCTACCTAACCGCAAGCCAATCAGACCCAAACAACCATCGGTTAGCAATAAGCCCACTGTCTCGTGAACAGTCTGCGACAACCATTTCCTCGAAAAAGTGGTAAGCTCTACCGGGGGATTCCCGCTATGTTGGGGTAGCAGTTACCGTAGCCCACGAGACGCGCTACCTCAAAAATGTGCTTGTTACCGCTATCGTATCATAGCACGAGCCCAATATCGGCCAGGTGTTACAGCCAGCCAACTTAACTCGTAGCCTTACTGGGGACAGGGAAAGGGAGGCGGTAAGGGGTGACGAAAGGACGGAGACGGCGACAGCAACTCGACAGGAGAATGAAATTAGGGGGCTATAGGGTGGAGGCAAGGAAGACAGCACAGGACGAGGAAATGGGACACAGGCAGCAAGGGGTGACGAAAAGGAAAACGAACAGATGTCGAAAGGAAGTCGAAATTAAAAGAGGTACGTAAAGCGATAAGGACTTTAAACTTTAGAATTTAATTTAATTTGTCGAATTGAATTGAAAACATCGAAAAATACGACTTTGAGGAATGCATTTTTCACGCATTTCAACTCAATTCGACAAATTCAATTCAATTCCAAAGTTTTAAGTTCCTCGTTTAAGACTGGCCCTAAGGAAAGGAAGACAGCAAGGGGTGGGGAAAGGCAAGGGAGACGAAAGGAAGACGAAAAGAAAGCCTAAAAAATAAGACGATTGGAAGTCGGAAGGAAGGCGCACTCAGAGAGGTAAGGACGAGGAAAAGGAAGACAGCAAGGGGTGACTGAAAGGAAGACGACAGGGAGACGAAGCCGCGACGAAAGCAGAGAGCAAGGGGTGAGGAAAGGAAGCCAACAAGAGGCGACCAAATGAAGACGAAAGGAAGGAGGAAAGGGAGACGTAAGGACAAGAGGCGACCAAATGAAGACGAGAGGAAGGAGGAAAGGGAGACGAAAGGGGTGACGACCGGAAAACAACAAGGAAGGCATGACGGAACATAGACACCAACAAAATACTGAAGGAAGAGAGCAAGGGGTGGAAAAAGAAAGGCACTTACAGTATCTACATGCGCCAGAGTATCGTTTGGGCACATATTATACATTACTGATGCACGTTATCATAAATACGATAGTTTACGACATCATCTTGCGTGTGTTGGGTGTTGGTACGGAAACGGTACACCAGGTGTATCTTCTTCAGCTTAGAGAGATACCAGGTACAAGCTATTGTATTATATGTACGTATTATATGTACTAGATGAGCTTTGTTGTTACAAAAACTACGCGAGACCGAAATACATTACTTGGAACCTGGCATCCAAAAACGTCAAAAAAAATGGCAAGGAGACAGACACTACTGTAGAGCACGCTTTAACCCTTTTACTACCGTAAAAATGTATCCCACGCTATATCCAAGTAGCTTTGTCCCCAAAAACCGTGTCCGGCTCTAAAGGGGTTAAGACAACACGCCCTTTCGGACGAATTTCCGAGCCCATTTTCTTCGAAACAGGGGAGGCACATACAAGACTGCAGTACAGTAGTTGATCCCATCTGTGCCAAGCGATTTCACCGGCGCTATAACGGGCAACAGGCGCTACTCAACCGGCGCTATTAACCCCTTTAGAGCCGGAAACGGTTTTTGGGGGCAAAACTACTTGACAATAGTTTGGGATACGTTTTTGGGGTAGTAAAAGGGTTAAGAGGGACCACTACTCTGTACAACGAAAGCGGTCTCTTTGGAAGTATCTGATGCCATCGAGATAGTTCCACGGGTGCGTCGCTTACTGCTTGCTGTCTGCAGGCAGTTGCACCTTCCCTGTCTTAAATAAGATCAGCTTCGAAATTCGTCGGAAAAGGGGTGTGCTGCCTTCCGTATATACACAATAATCAATGCAATGCCAACAACGTGCTGTATACGAAAGGCAGGACACATGCACAAGCCAGTACACTAGACAAATTGCACACTCCACTCAAGCAAGCAAAAGCAGCAGGAGGAGGAGCGGGGGGGGGGGAAGCGAAGACCACTACAGCACGTATATACATCGGAGTATTGATTTCCTGCAAACTCTTCGTCGCAACAACGTCAAACAAGCCTCGCCAGGCTCGCCGCGGCGTCTCCCGCGGAAGCTCAGCGAGGGGCGCCTCCCCGAGGCAGAGAGAGAGCGCGGTGCGCTTGAGCCCGGTCGTGAGGGCGGGGTGCAGCGCGGCGGCCATGGGAGAGGTGTGACGGCCACAAGAAGACCCGCATCGACCAACAGCAGCACACCCCAAAAAAAAACAGTACTTAGGGTCACGCCGATCACAAAACCAACTGCTGTACGACAATGAACTAAAAAACGGCTTCAGCCATCTCAAAAAGGGTCCTTGTTTTTTGGCGCGGTCAAAATTAGAAACTTGCAGACATATTGCCTTGTATAGCAGCTGTCAGTCTAAGCAGTACCGCCATATACAGCAGTACGCGACAGATGTTAAGAATCTCTTATTCTTGGCCAGACTGGAATTCTTCTGTAAGACTGGGTGCGTTCCACGCTATTTTCAGTACAAAGAGGTCGCATTCTTGTTTATTCCCCAAAATCTCAGTCTCAAATTCTTAGTTATCAGATTGTTAACATCTGTCGCGTACTGTACTACAAATAAGACGCGTATACGAGCTGTATATTTTTAATAGTAACATACATATTATATGTATAGGACCCCGCGCAGCAGGACACTTGTACTTGTCGCCAACTTGTGTGCGTTGGTGGAAAAATAGTAAAAACACTAGGGCTGTCAGTCGGCAGGATTTCACGACTAATAACTAATCGGTAGGTGCGGTTAGCCAACTAACCGACTATAGTCGGCAAGTCGGCTGGCGAAGCCAACTGATGGCCAGCCGAATAAGTCGGATAGTCGGCACCTCCGGCAAACGACTAACCATTAGTGCCACTAATAACTATTACGGGGGATCATAGTTAATAGGACCTACTGCATACACAATAGGACCTACTATAGACACCAAAACCTATATATTCCCTGTTTTGCTACCACTATTTGGTCCATACGTAATAGGACCTACTGTAGACACAATAGAACCTACTGTAGACACCAAAACCGATATATTTCCTTATTTTTTCTAACAATATTTGGTCCTATTAACCATGGTCCCCCGTAATAGTTGGCGACTTAAGTCGTGCCGACTCACAGCTCTAAAAAAACAGGTGTATGTGGTGATCTTTGTGAAAAAGCCAAAAAAAAGTACCTTGTACCAGACCTGGCAAAATACCAAGTACCAAGGTACCTGGCATACATTCTGGCAGCGTAACGGTGTGGGCGGACACCTCAGGCAACTCTGAAGGGGTTCCCATTTTTTACGCCGTCCAAATTAGAAACTCGCATTCGCTCGTAACAACTATTAATACAATTACCGACGGAAAGGCCACCGACGGAAAGGTACAAAACGGAAACTCGCATTCGCTCGTACTATTAGTATAGGTACCACACCAGTACGACAAGCTGCTGCACAGGAGTAAGTTCAGTTGTGCTGTTGCTGTTGTGCAGCCGTTGTCGTTGTTGTCGGTTAAGAGCTTCGGGCGGCATATTGTTGTACCAAGTACCTGGTACCAGTACATGTTACCAGTACATGTAACGTGTATACTTCGTATACATGTAAAATAGACTGTCGTCGGAGTCGAAATCGTCGTAGTCGGCGCATTACATTACACTACATCAGTACATGTAGGGATAGTATATACCTCGTAGGGATAGTGGAGGCTCGCGGGCGCGCCGTCCTGGGGCGTGTCGGCTTCGGATTTCGCCGTGGGTCGGGGGGGGTGGGGAGCACACTGGGGGGAAACTGCCGCCTCGCGCCGCGCTATAATTTGCGACCTGCTGCAACATTTACGAGGTACGTATAACATGATATGAAGAACCTACTACTACTGCTGTAACATGGTAACGGGTAACACCATACGAACTTTCGAGTGTCTTTTGTCCCCTGTCCCCTTTATCAGACGAGCTTTCTTGTCCGCTTTATCACTGGTATATAATACGAATTTTCGAGTGTGAACTTTCGAGTGCCTCGTGTGTGTGTACTATGAATACTACTTCGTGCGCACGAACCGTTCCTGGCCGAAATCAACTATGATACAGTACGCGACATGTGTTAAGAACTTGGGAGTTAATATTTTCAGGCTGAGTTTTTTCAAAAATTAAGAATTTACAGCTAAGCATTTGTGCTCAGTGAGGAACGCCACTCTAAATCCTACCAGTATGTAATAGCCTTTTAGAGCCTACGCTCAACGTTGATATCACAACAAGCCGCGAGCCTTAGCCAAAATAGGAGTTTCTTAACTGCTGTCGCGCAATGTATAGTACGCGACAGATGTTAAGAATCTGATAATTAAGAATTTGAGGCTGAGAGTTTGGGGAATAAATAAGAATGCGACCTCTTTGTACTGAAAATAGTGTGGAACACACCCAGTCTTACAGAGGTATTCCAGTCTGGCCAAAAATAAGAGATTCTTAACATCTGTCGCGTACTCGTACTGTAGTCGTGTTTTTATTTTATAAAAAGTAGTATCGTCTCGTTGACCCTGGTAGCATCCAGGGGGGGCACCGGCAGCAATCCTCAGCGAGGAACGTAGGAAACGCGCGATCGGAGTACGCAGCTTGCAAAGTTGAGTACATGCTGAGCTGGCACTGAGTACTACTATACCTGGTACCCTGTTGTATTCGACCAATCGACCGGTCGGGAGAATCTCACAGCTTCGTATACCTGGTATCATACTCGAGTGATAGACATGAAGAAACACGATTGATTGATTGATTTCCATCTACATACGTACACTTGCTGGTGCCGGGTGCATTGGTACTGGTACTATTTACTATTTACCAGAATATATCAGGTGAACGCTGCGACTACTGCTGCACGCACCGTAAGCGGTACCTCGTGCGTAGAGCATGCAGGACAGCAGGCCTCAGTCAAAATGGCGGCGACCATGACGATGCTGATGAAGCTCTCATCATGATAAGAGATGGGGTCAGCCAACACGAAAGACAACTGCGGTCTATGTAAAGGAATACCAGGTACCAGGTACCTGGTATACATCATCACAAGACGAGACGAAAGAGCGCCGAGTCCGCACACGGATGCTCCGCGGCTCTCTCGTCGTCCACAACAAAAACTTGAGGCCCGGATGTCATACAGTAGGCCACATCGCCTCTGCTCAAGTTCACAGCGTTGTCCAGTATTGCCTCGAGGTATGACCAACCACAACGCACAATGTACATTGCTTGTACAAAGCATTCCTCCTGTATTCCTGTTCCGAATTCTAAGCTTCGTCGTGGATGCTGGTACGAGTGGTTTTTATCATCGCACCACGTGGGGACCTGGCGGTATACCAGTATATACGAGTAGCTCGTGTTTTTTACCTACAAATAAGGTACTCGTACCCCGCGCACAAAGTAACTACTGGTCGGTCAGCTGTGGCCATCATACTGCTGTATGTTATGCTGCTGCTTCGGGGCTCACGAGAGAGCATGCAGGGCGGGTTCGACAAGGGAAGCCTACCTACAGACATGCCTTTCCTCCGACCCATCGAGACGTCGAAGACATGATGAATCATCTCTCACCCAGTTTCAGTAGTGACCTCCTCCCCCTCCGCATTCATCGGTACCAAAGGAGGATCATCGGCGTTCTGAAAGATGTCGGAAAGTGTCACACACGAACCCGCGCCCTCCACGTACAGGTACTCCCCGCTGTTGACCCAGCGGTAGGTAGCCGCCGGACCGTCCGCGGGGCACTCCGTCAGCCGAACGCTGGTGCCGTCACCGACTCTCAGCCTGCTCGCCAAGCACAGGCCTGCAGCAACAAACAAAGCCCTCCTGCTGGTCATGGTTGATGCTGCCGGGTTGATGCTCTCGATGCTTCGGAATACCCACCCAGCCTATTTCCTTAATAAAAAACAGCGATACGGTCCGAAGTCCCGATGAAAGCACCGGGAGGAGCGGCGCCGCCGCTAGAAAAGAGGGTAGACCTGGGCCCACGGAACACAACTACAACACTTTCTCTGTGTGGTCCTCCTTGTGCGTAGGTTGGGGCCGGTGGTCTCAAGTGATTTCCTGTGGCGTCGCCCTGATGTTGCGACGAGTTTGACTTTTGACTTTTGACCTCAGCTTTCCTGGACCTTGGGTAGCATTTTTTACTCAAAGTTCCTCCGATTATATTCCAAATCATGGAAACATACCTCCCATTCCCGTTAACTTTTTTCGAAATTTGAAAAATGTGTGCTTTTCGTCGAATATATTTTTATGCCATGATTTCGAGTTTGCAATTTTGCTTTTGCGCACAACAACGCAAGTCCAGGCGTTGGTTCTCTTGTGAACCCTCTGCCCTCGGCTGACTGCGGTCAGAAGTAGCTACGGGACGCTCGAAGAACCCAGGACGAGAGAGAGGGAGAGTGATATATATAAGGAGTGGAGGAAGGGCAGAAGCTGGCCTATATTGATTGGCGACAGCAAAGTCAGGTGCATACAACGCCTTTGTTTTTGTCGAGGCGTGGAGCGAAGTGGAAAGCGACAGGGGTACGCTGAAGAGCACACAGGAAGATGGCCGTCAACGCAGCCCCTCCCGGGTGAGAAAACCCGTAGCAGAAGAAAAGACTTACAGCAGTGTGACACCAGTTCTGTTAGCACTCTCTGTCGCTCGCTGGTGAGAGGGCAACTTGTTGCTGTTTGCCCAGTGCCCCTGGAAGGTGTCTGCATCCTGAACGATTGCAGGTGGTACCTGTAGTCTCACGTTCGTACCTTGCGAGCTTGGGAGACAGGTGTCTCGAGCGCTTGGATGCACTGCTGCTGTGCAGGCAGGCAAAGCGTTGTTGGTTTTGCGACCGTGGTATTTTTTGGAGGTTGCTATCGGGTAACTCGGGGTCGCTCCACCCGCGTGGGAGTGTCGCCACGTTCCTGTGTACTATACCTGGTACAAGTTTTATACCTTTATACGCCCTCTTTTATACTCTTAAAGAAGTGCTGTAGGAGTACTCGTACAAGTAGTACTGCTGCTGTTCATGAGTTGGTATTGCTCCCAACTCCATCCATTATCGTGGTCAAAAGACACGTACCCGTACAGTATACCGGTATAAAATAGAGGGGTAGCGCATAATGCATCGCAGCAGCAGTGCCGAGTGTGTCCAATTCGAACTCTGTACGTACTACAGCAGTAGACCGGTGTAGTATTAAGCATCATACC
>JAYJME010003438.1:0-12097 GCA_036873775.1 Costaria costata | reverse complement strand
CCGGCCAGGCCTCCCGTGTCGGGGTACTTAGCGTTTTGGCGAAAAGTGCGCGTGCGAAGAGAAAAGTTGCGAAAAGTGCGAAAATTTCACAAACATAACTTTACATATTCCCTATTTTCGACGTACACTTGCCCCACAAGGAAACACAACTGAAAAGAAAAATGAGGCCTGTTTCAGTACACAGCAGAAACTTCCTGTGTTTTGTTTCTCGTGTCACTTAACGCGAGAGCGTGAGTTAGCAAAATTCGATGGAAATCGACGAGCAGCGGGACTGCTCAACCCCGTGCGACAAAAAACAAGGCAAGTACATGGGGGGCGGGGGGGGGGAGGTAGAGAGGTACCTGTGACCACCGCTCGTACAGAATGCCGCCGAGGGCGACACCTCCCACGAGTTGGGATAGAAAGCAAAAGCGATTACTCAAAAAAAATAAATAAATAAATAAAGTCTATCGTAGGACCCATGCTACGGTAGACAGAGAAGACACACCCTGGTATATTTGCGAAATGTAAAAAATTATCAATTCTCCAACTGACTACTTCGTATATACACAGGAAAAACACACCCTGGCATTATTGCCTACGTAGGCAGGTTTATAACATATCACCGTCAATCAGTTCCAGAGTACGTTCACCTTCACCAGACAAATCTCTACGAATTCCGCCTTCTGGTCCGGAGTGAGGACGCCGGTACTAAAGCCTATGTCGGCAGATTCATCAAATATATCAATTAACAGGTACAAGCCCACACCTTCGCCGGACAAATCTCTACGAACTCCGCCTTCTGGTCCGGGGTGAGGAGCGCCTCCCGCTCCTCGTTGATCTCTATGATTGGCTCGAACTTGTAGGTGGCGACGGCTACGGGGGACCACTTGGCGTGTTCCTTAGCGATGCCCTTCTTCGCCACCGCGGTCAGCTGCATGCGCTGTCCTGTCGGTTCGTATTATACACCCCAGCAGACGGAGCCGGTAAACACGCGAGGCACCCGTAAACACATGGCGAGACAAACGTGCACACATCGGACAAATCAGATGAGACAATTTCAACCATTGCATTGATGATCTGTGTCGTTCAGGGCAGACAGATCAGACAGATCGTTACCGGTCTTTAAATATGATCTGCATCGCCTAGATCATGTCGCTATTAATAGGTGTGGAGCCGTATGATCTGCATGATCTGGCACATATTTCCTGGGTTGGATATGTATTGCACAGATCCTGCACAACATATCACAACGACAGAACATAGGATCTAGATGATCTACAGATGATCTAGATCGTGATCTCTCTGCCCGATCTGTCCAAAAGTGGAAAAGAGGTGTTGTAAGTGGTGCCATGTGGGGTAACATTTTCGCGAATCGATATACTTTTGTCATGAATTGTGACAATATTGAAGAAAAAAACTGAAAAACAAAAACAAAAACAATTGACATCACGATTCGTGCCTAAAGCCCGTCATTTAGATTTTAAAAAAAAACGCGACAGAGCGCCAAGGTGAAAAAGTGTCACGAACCCCGATCTTCTGCGTTGGTTAGTTAGGAATGACCCTTATTCGAAGACCCAAATACCCATGTTTCATTGGTCAAGTAGTGATGTTGCATGTACTACAACAGCTGTCCTATTCGTTTGTTTACCGACGAACCAGCGTCGGCAAAAAACAGCGCAGCTTCTCGTTCTCTTGACCCCAATCGACCAACCAATCGGACGCCGCGCAAGCAATTCCGGCAGCCAACCAGCCAACAGGTATCAATCAACTACGAAACGGACACATCGACCAATGGCGTCAACCAATGGATCCATCAGTCCATCAGCCAAACAGACATCACTCAGCCACCGGACATAAACCAACCACCGGACATCACTCAGCCAATGGACACAAACCAGCCACCGGACCAGACACCAATCAGCCAACGGACGGCACTCAACCAACGGACACATTTTTTGAGGCCATACTCACCCTTGGCGAGCTCAGCGATGATGGTGCCAGCGTCGACACCACTCAACCAACGGACAACAACCAGCTTCAATCCGCCACCGGTCACATCAACCAACGGACACGTCAACCAACGGTCACAATACTCACCCTTGGCGAGCTTGGCGATGATGATGCCAGCGTCCTGAGAAATGTCGCTGTTCGTTTGGTCCGATGGAGCGAAGTGCACCGGGTGCAACCTGGGATCCTGCGCACAGGGTAATCGTTGGGGCTGTGAGTTGGGCTGGATTTCACCGCTACCTGGCAGGCGTTATTAGAAACTATTAATAGTGGGGGGCAGAGTAATCAGAACCCACGATGGACCAGGGGTGCTCGACAAAAAGAGAAAACGACCTACCAGTACCTGGTACACTCCTTCCCAAGGCCAACATGATTAAAAAAAAAACAGTACGGTGGGATTTCTGGACGAAATTTCGAAAAGCGAGTTATTTTTTCATTTTGTATTTGAATTTTGTGTTAAAAAAAAAGAGTTCGGTCGGATTTCTGGAAGAAATTTCGAAAAGCGAGTTTTTATTTTTTATTTCTTGTTTGTATTTGTATTTGCATTTTAGTACACCCCCCCCCCCCTGTCTGTGTCTCGCAAAAAGGGTAGTGGAATGTCGGGATTTTTCTTTTTCGTCTACCCCTGGGTAATATATATATACTCGAGTATATATACGAGTATATGCATATATGCGAAGGCGCACAAAAAAAAAAGAGAAAACAAGACACGTAATCATAAACGCACCAGACGTTGCGATCACAGGACCAAGTAAAAAAAAAAAGTAACCCTTCCACACCAGGTATATTGGTATCCTTCGTTTTTTTTTGTTCAGTTGGTTTTAGACACCCCCCGGCGTGTAGCTTTCGAGCTACTGTGCAACAACTGCTTGTTCTAGGAACAGACTTCTATGTTTTTATACGTACGACAAAGAACTTGAGAAACATTCGCCCAAAAACGCGATTTAGCAGGGGCCGCCACGACACGAAGCGAGCACGGCCGACGCCGCTACTTGCAGGGTCTGGAGGGGCGAGCAATGCGAGGCAAGTCCATAAAAACGGCGCACCGAGAGGTGGACCTCACCTCGAGTTATTTCGAAGACGGCTCAAAATCTGGTCTAAAACAGATCCTTCGTCTCCTCTCGTGCAAGCTCGACAATATCGTCCTTTTATGTATGTACGAGCCCCTATAGTCTACCTGGTATACTTTTAGCACGCGTCTTACTAATATTACGGGGGACATAGTTAATAGGATCTAGTGTAGACACAGTAGGACCTACTGCAGACACCAAAACCTAGATATTTCCGCATTTTTGCTAACATTATTTGGCCCATAGTTAATAGGACCTACTGTTGACACAATAGAACCTACTGGAGACACCAAAACCTATATATTTCCCTATTTTTGCTAACAATGTTTGGTCCTATTTACTACCAGGTATGGTCTAGACCGTAATAGTGTGGATCGACTCACCGAGCCGACCAAATCAGCAGAGGTGACATGCACGGGCTGGTCCTGCATGTGCTCCGGTCGCCCCCTCGACTTCTTCTCCCACGAGACATCGAGGGTGAACACGGCCGAGCACTTACTGCAGTAGTCCTCGCAGTCGCAATCCTGCAGCGAAAAACAAAAAAAAAAACAACAAATAAACAAGGCACAACCAAAAGAGAGTACAGCAAGGTAGTTCGATAAACCTGACGGGGAAGACGATGCTGCTGGTGTGGGACGGGAAATCTCAGAAGCGCCCCGGGAAGCCAGGATGGCCTGGAAGGAATGTAGTGATAACGAGGCGGTACGATCTAGGGGACAGGACCTGGTATATATCCGACTCATAGTATTCCAATATTAATAGTAGGGCATCTACGGCCTAACATGGAAAAGAGGGGAGTTCAGGTTAATTTGACAAAAAGGGTTAATAACCCACGTACGCACAAGGTGTCCGGGACCGTAAGAGTATCGTCGCAAATGCTTGACCGGTGCTCCCATAGTTGTAGTCTCGTACCTGGTATACCGCACCAGTTTTCCCGGCTTTTCCGTTCATAACCGGTTAATGGGATATCTCAGCCGGTTTTTTCGCTTAACCGATTAATCGGATATGTTAGCCGGTTTTTCCGCTTAACCGGTTAATCGGATATTTTAGCAGGTTTAACCGGCTAACCGGATACATCGGATATATTAGCCGGTTTTTCCGGTTAACCGGTTAATCGGATATTTTAGCCGGCTTAACCGGGTAACTGATCAACCGGCCCTCAAAATCTGTCACTTAATATTTGAAAAGCCGATTAATTAAACACGCCTGCCGGGTTTCCAAAAACCGCGGTTAACCGAGGTTTCCTCGACCTGGTGTGCCCATCTCTAGGCATTGTTCTTGGTGTACGTACGTACCACTCTGGACGGCAATGTAAGGACCGTTTGAATAGAAACATGAATACCAAACGGTCCTTAAATTCCCGTCCAGAGTGGTGACGTGCACGGATGACTGTTACGGAAAGTTAGTAGAGCTGCGAGTCGGCAGGACTTACGACCAATAACTAATCGGTAGGTGTCGTCAGCCACCTAACTGACTTAGTCGGAAAGTCGGCTGGCGAAGCCAGCTAGCTGGCGGCCAGCCGACTTGCCGAGTTTTGTCGGGCGAGCAAAGCGGGCCAAATCAGCTCCTCCCCGGCCCAGGGGGCCCCGCCCAAAAATGAAAAACACGTATTTCGCATTCAACAATCCTTCCTATATACCAGTATGGAAATCCCATAAGTCGGATAGTCAACACCTCCGGGAAACGGCTAACTGTTAGTCCCATAAGTAACTAATTGGTGCCTAAGTCGTGCCGACTCACTTCTACATTTTAGGGCTCCTCCTTGCGCGTAATTGAGGGGAATCAGCTCGTATAGTTACGTACGGCAGTACCGGGGACAGGGGACGGAGAAAGTTTCGGCAAAATCCGAGTGCTTTTGTTACGCGTAACTGTCCGAAACACCGTGTAGCCCTCACCCCTGGTAAAAGGTGTGACAATGTCAAAATGCGTGACCGATGCTCACGTAGTTGTAGTCGTACTGCACTCCCCTTTCCGCCACGAGAGGGATGAGGCCCAGTCGGTGGGACAGGAACTCGTCCTGCAGCACGCTGGAGTTGTCGTGGATCGTCACCAGGTCGATCGCCATCGTGGGGACCTGCTCCGGCGAAAGATGGAAACCCAAACAAGGGGGCATCACACAACAACAAAAACGCGAAAGAGATTAAAAAAAAATGGCTTGAAATGGAAACCCGCTACAACGGGCATCGCACAACAAAAAACGCGGAAGAGAAAAGATAAATGGCGTTACAAAATTGGAAGAACAAAAAAAACCTGGCGGGAGCAAAAACATACTAACAAACCAAAAATTGCTTTACAAAAGTAGGAGGAGACAAATAGCGTTAAAAAAGAAGAAAAAGCGAACATGGATCGTCACCAGGTCCATCGACACGGTCCGGGACCTGTTCAGTCGAGGAAGGAAAACCAAGCCAAGGGTGCTACTATATGAAAAACACAAAGAAACCAGAACAATGGCGGAAGAAAATACAAAGCATGAACACTAACAAGAACGTTAGGGCCACACAGAGGCAAACAGGGGTGTACGCTATGGTGTTACGGGTAGTTAGTTACCTGTGACTGGACAGTCTGCCTTAACCGCTTTAGAGCCGGAAACGTTTTTTGGGGACAAAACTACTTGGAAACAGTACGGGAGAAAAATTGGGGTAGTAGAAGGGTTAACTAATCGTGTTCCTCTTCCCCGACATGAAAACGCCTCCAATTAAAAAGGGAATGGAAACCCCGGGGAAGGGTTATTCACTCCCTACAGGGAATTTTGCTGGTTGCGTCCCCGGTTTTGCCGCAATACGTACGCGCACGCAACTCCAAATGCTGAAATTTAAGTAATACCCTTTAAAAAAATACAACAGCAACAACGGTGTAACGGCAAGCACATAACGCTCTCCCCTCGGCGATCATGACACGTCGCAAAGCTTTACTCGTAGCCACCGACGCGTCCGCATAGGACAGGGTAAACTCCACGGAATCTGACACCAGCGTTAGCCACCGACGGGTCCGTACTGGGCAGGATAAACTCCACGGAACCCAACACAAACTACAGATGACAGTAACAAATACGGCATCAGGTATCATATATATCGGCGAAACAAAATAACTGCTGCAATAAAAATGTAACGGCAATCAAACGATGTTTTTCATCTCGATGATTCATGACGCGCCGCAAGCAAAGCGTTAGCCACTGACGTGTCCATGTTGATGTTGGGCGGGATAAACTCAACGTAATCCAACAGTAATAACAGCAACAAATATCAAAACACGAGGTACCATACATATCAGCGAAAACAAATATAACGGCAAAAACAACAGTATCCGCAACAAGAATATAACGCCAACAACAGATGTAACGCCAACAAACGACGTTACTCACCTCGGCGATCATGACGCGCCGCAAAGCGTTAGCCACTGACGTGTCCGTATTGGATAGGATAAACTCCACATAATCCTCCCGAAGATCCACCATCTCCACCTGATCGCGGGGGGGGCGGGGGGGCGTACTCATTATTAATAGTTGCTAGCCTTAGTCATTTGACCATTGACCACGCATCCCTTTCGAGACGGAGCACAGCCCCTACTCCTAATAAAGACACCTCCAATTTGGGCGCTCATCGCGTTTCCCCCCATATATTGCATAGAAACGTGTTGCTTATCTTATCCCCTTCCTGTTTCGCCGTCTGTGGCCACCATCTATCCCCTAGGATAGCGATCGTTTTCTCGCTACTCTCTAGTCTATTAAACTCCTCCATGTCACATTCGTCTAATTTCCTCATCTCCTTCTCTAACGCATCCCGCTCCTCCTTGTGCATTTCGCATTCTCCCACCATGTAAGCCCCACTCTATTGTTGTGCCACAAGGGTACATCTTGGGGGGTCCCAAGCGGAGGGGGGGGAGGAGGTCCCAAGTGCGAGGGAAACCAACACGCGCAAGGGAGGACCGATAATTTAACTATTACTATTGTAGTTCACACACCCGAAATATCACGATCTATTTACGGGGGACCATAGTTAATAGGACCTACTGCTGTACACACAAAAAACGGGGGACCATAGTTCATACGACCTACTGTACACACAATAAACGACGGACCTATAGACAATAGGACCTACTGTACAAACAATAAACGGGGCACCACAGTTAATAGGACCTACT
Source organism: Costaria costata (assembly GCA_036873775.1). NCBI lineage: Eukaryota > Phaeophyceae > Laminariales > Agaraceae > Costaria > Costaria costata. The sequence goes on along the minus strand of JAYJME010003438.1, from coordinate 4,898 downwards.
GTACACACAAAAAGCGGGGGACTATAGTTAATAGGACCTACTGTACACACAAAAACCTGTATAGTTACCTATCGTTACGAACAATATTTGGTCCTATTCACTATGGTTCCCCGTAAATAGATCACGATCTAGATCACGACCTAGATCACGACCTAGATCACGATTTAGATCACGACCTAGATCACGATCTAGATCACGACCTAGATCACGATCTAGATCACGACCTAGATCACGACCTAGATCACGACCTAGATCACGATCTAGATCACGATCTAGATCACGATCTAGATCACGACCTAGACCACGATCCAGAAAAATATCCCGATTTAGATCTAGAAGATATAGTTACCTATAGTTACGAACAATATTTGGTCCTATTTACTATGGTCCCCCGTAAATAGAACCACGATCAAGATCACGATCTACATCACGATCTACATCACGATCAACATCACGACCTAGATCACGATCCAGAAAAACATCACGATCTAGACTGGATCACGATCTACACTAGATCTTCTAGATCCTAACCTGCTATTCTGGATCGTGATCTACACTAGATCTTCTAGATCCTAACCTGCCGTTAAAAAAGAGATGTTGCGCAGGATCTGTACACTGCACTCATGCTCTTGCACGGCCGCAGTCTTATACCAACCACCTTTTAGTACTGCACAGTAAAAAAAAAAAACTGGTACAGCAGTATATCTCCGACTCTAATTCCAAGAAACTTTTCTCCCCAAACGCGACTGCTGTGTTAACATCGGACATAATTGGCACGAGGAGACCCGCCAGTGACAGATAGGCACGAGGAGACTCGCCAGTGACGAATAGTTTGGGAAAAAGGTGGTACTGTATGATACGAGAAACGATACGAGTACCCCTGACGTAGCACGCGCCTCGAAAAAAATCGGGGGTTTCTACCAGAAAGGCCACAGCCAAAACGGGAACCACTCGAGCTGTGGGTCGGCAGGATTTTACGACTGATAACTAATCGGCAGGTGCCGTTAGCCACCTATTCATAGCTGGCTTTGTCCGGCAAGTCGGGTAGCGACGGCCAACTGACGGGCCCGCGTCAGGCGAAGCGAAGCGAGATAAAATCAGCCCTCCCCCGCCAAGAGGGCCCTGCCCCCAAAGAAGAACGTATCCCGTATTCAACAATCCTTCCTGCAAGTACGGAAACCCAATACGTCGGATAGTCGGCACCTCCGGGAAACGACTAACAACCAGGCTGGCTTTGGATGTATTGCACACCTCGGACAGATCATGATCTAGAGCATCTAGACACTAACCTACCGTTCTGAGATGCTGTGCAGGATCTGTACCGTACAGATCCAACCCAGGAAACATGTGCTAGATCATGCAGATTGCACGGCTCCCACCCGTCAACAGGTGCTAGATCATACAGATCAGGTGATATATCTGCCCTGAATGATCTATAGACCCGGTATCAGTAAGTGGGAATCACAGTAGTCCTGACAACGACTTAGGACGGAAACTTCCTGGAAATTTATACTCACTATTTAGTGTAGGGCGGTCAATCACGATTCGCTTCTCGGAAATTTACAACAACACAAAACGCGGCGCAGCCCCGTTTCTGGCCCATTCCTGGCCCGTTTTGGGTCCGGATTGGGGTCAGGGTTAGGGTTAGGGCTAGGGTTTTAGGGATTGGGTTGAGTCTACGCCCGTGGCTTCATCCCACCCTCGGAAGTGCTTCGTAGCCGGCGAAATCGCGGACAATCAACAACACGACCTCTGGAAGATTCGTCCTAAGTCAAATGTCAAGAAGGCTTGGGAATCGATTATCTGTCCGAGGTGTGCGTTGTCGATAAAATCAGCTTGGAAGTTACACCGACGGGGAACATTATCATGCTTTTTATATATAGGGTTATACCATACATACAAGGGGTGTACCATACATACAGCAAACAAACAGCAGTACGGTAAAATACCGGTATGTAACAGACTGACTGGGAAGGTACGATACACGATCCGCACCGCGTACGAATCATGCATAACACAAAATGGCCGAGGCTGCTTACTCTACGCTGAAGCACACCGGACGCATACATATATTCTACCGCAGGTAAAAGGGGAGAGCAGCAGTACGGTACTACTCAGTACTGCTCTGTACCGGGCACGGGCTCGTGTGTTTCTACATCGATATTGTCTCGTATCTGTCCCATTTTTCGAAAGAAAAAAAAGGCACAGCTGTGATATCCATATATATATGGTAAACATGGTAAAAAACCCGTGATCTGTTTATAAACCATATACCATGCCCAGCGTTTGTACACCTCCCGAGGTCCATGGAAAATAAATCCTTTTCCCCCCAAATAATGAGACTATATATTCCCTAATAGGTTACACAAAACACCTAGTACGCGCGATCGAAGTATCCTACGCGGCTTGCAAAGTTGAGATTCGACGAAATCCTCGATCTCACAGCTGACGTTTTTTTCTTTTTATAATATTATACATATTATACCGATAAAACCATTTTGGACAGACATGAAAGGATCGTTTGAGAGTTGCTGTCAATGCCTGAACAGACCTTATATTGCCGTCCAGAGTGGTAGACTGCTGTCACACCACAGTCACTTACTTACAAATATGATGTCATATTATACGTCCTGGTACACCAGCAGCACATTGGGTCGGGAGCAAACATGTCATGAGACGCAGTTTCGAGTGTCGTCAGTCAATACCTTCAGGAGCTCCCACACCAAAACTGGTTCCACTGCTCTTGTCCAGAATCGTATCAATGTCCGTAAATATAAGAAACGTTTGGATATTAAAACCAACATAAAATGTATCTAATATTTCCGGACAGAGTAGTAGACAGCAGTTGTGGGGTACATGATTTAAGAAGCAGGCCAGTGTTACAATACCGCTCGTACGTATCTCAGAGTGGGTATCATATAACAGGGTTCCTCGTCGATTTCAGTGTAAGGCGTCACAATCATAAGAAAGTTTTAGTGTAGGCGCCTCAAGCATATATACCTGGTCAGGTTGCAGTAGTATAGCCGTCCAAGGCGTGACAAGCCGGTTACAAGGCGTGACAAGCCGGTTTAACCCCTTTAGAGCCGGAAACGGTTTTTGGGGACAAAGGTACTTGGAAATAGTGTGGGTCGTTTTTCTCAATGCCAAAAGGGTTAAGAGCCGGAAACGGTTTCTGGGACAAAACTACTTGGACATAGTAGTGTGGGATACTTCTAGAGGTAGTGAAAGCTTAACCCCTTCAGAGCCGGAAGCGTTTTTGAGGGATTAAACTACTTGGAAATAGTGAGGAATATTTTTGGGCGGAGTAGAAGGGTTAAGCCGCATCCTCTTATCATGGGCGCTTTTAAATCGGGTACCCCTCTGTATCTTGTTCAATTATCAAGTTATGTCCCCAAAACGGGAGTATCAATACAGCAGCAGCAGTATTCATAGTAGTCCTAGAGTGGTTGAAGTCTAGCCGCCGTCCGTCACAGGCCAAAACTGCCGTCTGCTGGCAACTTTGCACACCTCGGACAGATCATGATCTATATCATCTAGACGCTAACCTACCGTTCTGAGATGCTGTGCAGGATCTGTACCGTACAGATCCAACCCAGGAAGCACGTGCTGGATCGTGCAGATCATACGGCTCCCACGCGGCAACACGAGCTAGATCATACAGATCAGGCAATAGACCTGCCCTGAATGATCTAGATCATCAAGTGGGAATCGATGATCTGCCCGAGGTGTGCAACTTTGTGAACATCGGACAGAGCCCTTCAGAGCGGGAAACGGTTTTTGGGGACAAAACTACTTGGAAATAGTGTGGGATACTTTTTTGGGGTACGAGTAAAAGGTTCATGTCTGTAGATCATCCATCTATAGATCTTCTATCCGTCGTTATCATATGTTGTGCAGGATCTGCGTGTGAACTACACATCCAATCAAAGGAAACATGTGCTATTAATAGGATCATGCAGATCATACAGCTTCACACCCAGCAACACGATCGAACTACTACGTGCTCTGGAGGTCATGCACATCATACGAATAGACCAGGCGTCTGTCTGCTCTGAGCCCTGAGCGACACAGATCAGGAATGGGGGAGTCTGATCTGCCCGACGTGTGCATCTTCAGCCAGGAGTCTGGGATTATCGGGGGATGCTGGGTGCAACTTCAACAAACGCATTTGATACGCTTTCAACGGCGTGGAGAGTATTAAATAGTAGACTACGGAACAAAGGAAACATACTCTGGGCTCTGGGGATTTAATGAAAGACAAAAAAACACCTCGCAATTCACAGCTGTACGCTTGGGTACGAGCATGGGGCAGTACGTACTGAATCTGAACGTAGGAGGCGTGGTTGGAGTGGGGGATAGGGGATGCATCAATTCATTGGATGTACTCGTAGAGCTCGGTACTCGTAGAGCTCTACGAGCACGAGCATGGTTGGGATTGAGCTCAGGAGAGAAACATTGACACGTCGAGTGTTTTGCAGAAGCGAAGAATGCGGCAGAGCAGACAGAAAGCTGGTGTGGTGACCGACAAAAGAAGCTACTCGTCTCAAACATAACAGTACCTGGTACAATGCCATACATATGCTGCTGCTGTGTGAGGATAGGATTGAAGGGTGCAGGGATGTCAGATGCTCGGTGAATACCTCGTACGAGCACTGAGCACTGAGCACTCGCTTGGTATTCACTACAAGCAGACAAGTTACGTACACGTATCAAACAATACGTGCACCGGTATCAATTTTTTTTTTTTTTTTTTTGATTTTCCCATTTATTATCTTCGCTCGTCTTTCTCCTTCTCCCTCCCTAGTCGTACGTCAGATCCGCGGTCACTAAGCAGGCTCTTCTCCCTCCTCCCCACTACGGTACGTGCTTTGCTTTTTATCGCGAGAAGAGTTCAGCAC
>JAYJME010003437.1:0-12098 GCA_036873775.1 Costaria costata | reverse complement strand
GTGACCCCGGTTGGTGCGTTCAAACATCTGACGCCCAGAAAAAATGGGACGAAAACACACACACACACACACACACATTGTCCTTGGCCTTTAATTGAGGATGCCTTCTTGACTTACAAATAGCATTGCCACAGCAGTACGTATGATATGATACTCCTGCTGCAGTTGCTGTATACCCAAAATTGTTGTTGTTGTTGTTGTTGTTGTTGTTCTCACATTAATTAACTCCAAATCTACAGTCCGTGGTCACACAAAGGTGCTGGAGCCCTATTAATAGGAAGACTACAGCAGTAGTAATAATACTCCGTTCTGGTATATACAAGCCAGTATATATACAGGAGTACCAGTACACACACAGCAGTTGTAGCACAGAGTACTCTCCCCGTCGAGAAAATCAGCTTGGAAAAAAGTCCGACGTATTTTAGCTTGTTGTGTGTTGTATATAGCGTGTGATGTGTGCGATACTCTTAACACAACTCGTATCAAATATACCAGGTATATATTACTTGTTTAAATTTCGGATTTATAATATAATACTCATATATACCAGGTGTAGTATACGTATACCAGGTGTATTATACGTAGTCCGTGTGCAGAATATCATAGCCGCATACGGGTAGTCGAAATTGGAATTGGCGTGCGTATATAACATGCGCTACGTCGGTGGTCGTGGTTCGTATGGGGGGACAGCTAGGCTTTGACCCTTATAACATGCGCTACGTCGGCGGTCGTGGTTCGTTTAGGGGAAGCGCGGAACAACAGTGTAAAGGTCTTTTGCTCTATTATTGGCTCAAAATTCGGCAAAACCAGTTGAAAGCTAGACACAAAGTAGCCAAACCAGACGTACACGGCCTTTTGAAACCAAAAGCGATACAAAAACGGGCGATAAAAATATGATACGAGGTGAGGCTGGCCAATCGCAGGGTTCCTGGCGTGTGACTATTAGTATTACGGGGGACCATAGTAAATAGGACCAAATATTGTCAGCAAAAAATATAGAAATATGGAGTTTTGGAGTCTACAGTAGGTTCTATTGTGTCCACAGCAGTAGGTCCTATTGACTATGGACCAAATATTGGTAGCAGAAATAGGGAAATATGCAGGTTTGGGTATCTGCAGCAGGTCCTATTGTGTCTATAGTAGGTCCTATTAACTATCGCCCCCCGTAATAGTACAATTTGGTGTTAGTATGTACGTTATTTTTGCATCAAACTGACCAGGTATACCTTAGTTTGGCTAAAAAAAACAAAAACAAAAAATACCCCGAGTATCATTATACGAGCAGCAATGGAAACGCAGGGTGGAAACAAACGCCAAGTACATCAGGTATGCTGGATGCTTGATGTCGACGAGTACGTACATAGAAGAACGCTTCCACGCGAAGGAACACACACACTGCTACAGCAGCAGTACCTGTATACGACAGCCACATCTTGCACGCGTCAGCAAACTATTTCTAGATACTGCTGTACACTGAGGGTGAAACACGAAACAAGGAAAAAAAAAAAGGAAAACATCTATCATACCAGGTATTAGACAGAGCATATACCTGGTACGCGACAGCAGTTAAGAAACTCCTATTTTGGCTCGGGGTTTGCGGCTAATCGTGATCTCAAGGTTGAGCATAGGCTCTTGAAGTCTAATGTAATAATTTATAGTAGCGGTACTCGCTAAGCACAAATGGTTAGCTGTGCAGTAGTCATATTTTTCGAAAAAACTCAGCCTGAAAATCTTAAATACCAAATTCTTAACACATGCCACGTACTGCATGTACTAGACGAGTACTGCTGCTGTAGACTACAGGGCCGCCAAAAGGGAACAACCGAAGACGGCTACGCTCACTTTTGGGGTGGCGCATTCTGATCCGAAATCGTGCCCCACGGGGAGCGCCACACTGAACCCTTTAGATAAGAGTGCACTCGACGTTCCTCCACGTTGCTGGTGTCACAATAAAATTTCAAGTTTCAAGCCTTCTCTCTCGGGTCCTGTACATACGTGCTACGTGTTGTCTTGCCTGGTATAACCTATAAATAATACTCGTAGGGTTGGTAAGTGACACGGCAATTCAATGTATGATATAGTACGTAGCTCGTTTTGCCTTACAAATCAATGGTACGTTAACTCTCACCTTGCTTCTCGCGAATCGCGGCAATACTCCAACAGCCACCGTCGTCGCTGTCGTGCTGGTTCCCTTCCCACGGCTCCTTGCCACACCCGCCCCCCCCCCCCCTGCTGCTTGCCGCCGCGACGCGCAGTGCACCCCTACGCTACTCGCGGCCCCACCTGAGCTCGACCTGCTTGGCGTGTGTCCCGTCGTTTGATATGCACATGATGAGTGGGGCAGCCGGCTGTAAAGTTCTCGAGACCGTCGGGAAAATGTCATCGAGTCAGGTGCCATTCCCTCTCCCCGCGAGAACAAGCCTTCGTATCAAATACCGGTCTGTTGAGAAATATAAGGTATCATGTATCATATAATACGTAGTTTCGGATATTTATTTTGTTAAAACTTAGTATCTCGGCGAAAAGCAAACAATCGAGATATACAGTATGCGACAGATGTTAAGAATCTGACAATTAAGAATTTGCGGCTGAGATTTTGGGGGAAAAATAAGAATGCGACCTCTTCGTACTGAAAACAGTGTGGAGCACACCCAGTCCTGCATAAGAATTCCAGTCTGGCCAAAAATAAGACATTCTTAACATCTGTCGCGTACTGTACTACCAAACAGGAAAAGAAGAAGAAAAAGAGAAAATAATATGACCTATGTATACACGAGTATTACTTCCAAGTATTTCCACAACCACCATCTTGGTTGTGTGTTCCCCCCTTGTTGCAAGGGGGATTCGTCCTGAACATCCATCCTACCGGGCGTGTTTTGTGAAATCTTTTACTTTGCGTGTTGTACGTACGGTAAGGCAAGGCGTTTTAGCAGGGGTGGTGCGTGCTACCGCGTGCCACCGGTCCCGGTTTTCGAACGGTTATAAAATCCATGTGGGGTTCTCGCGCGAAAAATGCGGTTTTTGAAGGTTAGGGATCAGCGCCGAAATAGAAACGCCTCAATACTCTCGTATACTGGTATGTATCATTAGCAGAACTCCCCTTCTTTGTATATACTTCGTATTATGACAAGGCGACGATAACGATCCATCCCCTATGATACCTTTGTTTTTTGCGGAAGCGGTTCTCGAGTGCGGTCGGTCCTCACGTCCTGACACTCGCTCATTTTGCGGTAGTACCGGTGATTTCGCACTCTGAATCTGCCGTAAGCATGTATCCCCCGCTTCCTACTTCTACTTGTTCATATTATAGCTTTTGAATTGGAAATTTGAAAATCCATTACATACAGCACAGCAGAGTACTAGTCTGTCCTCCGGCCGTTCGAGTCGTTTTGGAACCGACAAACGCACACAGCACAACAGCACAACCCCGTTGTTACGTCTCGAAACTTGGCAGCTTGACAGGCACGCAAAGCGACGCGCGAGCATTCGACACGGAAACACGGAAGCGCGAGATGACGACCGCCGGTCATGTACAGGTATATCTATACCTTTTAGGACCCCAAAAAGTATCCTGCACTATTTCCAAGTATTTTTGTCCCCAAAAACCGTTTCCGGCTCTAAAGGGGTTAAGACTGGTATGACTGCACTCCCGTTTTGAGGACAATTTACTTGGGATTAGAGATAGACACACAGATTTAGGTATGTAAGTTTTTGGCTTCCAAGTGACCACGTGTGGCGTACCTTTTTTTTTGCCGCGTTTTCAAGACCGAACATCCCGGAAAAAAACATATTACCTCCGTCCAACAGTATTGTACCAGGTAACACCTAGGAAACAGCAGGGCAGCCGTTTGCCCCGCTCTATAACATAAAATAATGTTTCAAAGCACTTGTACGTTTTCTCATCCCTGCTGTATTTGCTCGTACTGCTGCTCCCATTACATATTATTCGGCCATAGCGAAGGTGAGACTCCTGCTCCAGACTGCTCTTAATAGCTGTTCGCCTCGCCGAGCGACCCATTGCACCCCGACAACCGATCGACTGCACAACCTACCGGTATATGCAGCTGTCATAATATGCGGCACAGGGGAGAAACTTTCACAGCTGTTCATTCACGCTGTCTGCTGTGTACTTTTCAACAGCACTTTAGCACAACTACCATACTCGTACTGCTGCATTTCGTGCTGTCAGAGTGCTTGCTGTTTGCCTCGGTGCTCCTGTACAACGGATCGATTGCACAACCTAACCTAACCTAACCTAACCTAACCTAACCTACGCAGCTATATACCACTTTAGTCTTTAGTCTATGCACCACAGGGGAGAAATCACGTTTACGGCTGTTCATTCCTGCCGTCTGCTTCTCTCCGCTTTGTTTTGTATTTGACTACTCAGTAGACTCGTACTGCTGCTGAATCAATGATGCTGCTGCACTGCTTGCTATCAGGCCAGAGGGAACGTGCGATTCCTGCTCCAGAGTGCTTGCTGTTTGCCTCGCCGAGCGAGCGAGTGCACCCCGACAAGCGATCGATTGTACAAGCCTATATCCAGCACAGGGGAGAAAGCACATCCCGGTATACGGCTGTTTACTCCTGCTGTCTGCTGTCTGCTGTTGTACTGCTTCTGCTCTGTACCTACAATGTGACTCATAAGCACTTCGCGCTACTAGGTACCGTACCGGTACCCGGTACTACCCGGTACTACCCGGTACGTATCATGCCAGAGGGAAGGTGCGATTCTTGCTCCAGACTGCTAGCCGTGTGCCTCGCCGAGCGAGCCGGTGCACACCTCGACAACCGATCGATTGCACAAACTATGCAAGCACAGGGGAGAAGGCCCTTCTACTCCTGCCTGTTGTACTATATATTGCACCTGCCGCTCTGCTGCGGCAGGTGCTGGTCCAGTCAACTGCTTGCTGTGCACTGCTGTGCACCACGCCGAGCGAGCGGATTCACCCCCACAACCGATCGATTGCACAAGCAAGCAAAGGGGGGGGGGGTCGAGAGATAGCAACCCTCATGAAGCCGTTTGATATTCTCCCCATGAATCGATAGACCGAGCTGATGCCGTTGTGTATTTGAGTGATATCATACCTGGTACATGGTGTATCATCGTACAGCAGTACCAGGTAGAACGTATGATATGATACTGCTGCTGGCTGCTGTGGTAAGAAGCAAAACATAGGCGATCGACGTGAATCTCCGACTTGGGAAATTCCGGCCCAGAAGAGGTAGGGAGTAGGGAGGGGCACGCAGCAATTTCAGACCAACGCCCACGTAGCATGCCTCACGAAGGCAACGCTCTGCGAGCTTCTGCCGACCGCATGCACAAGTTGCACATAGGCTATCCCTCTGCATTGCTCGTCCTGTCCTGCTGTATGTTGCGATTGATTGTCAGCTCAGCGCGCCATCATGCTGCATGCCGTTGAGTTACTGCTGTAGTTGACTTGATGATGAGTGGCTGCACCAAAAACGACTCGAAAAAAACTCATCAACGGCCAGAATTTCTCAGGAAAAAATACTTCAGGGCATTTCCTAAAAAAAACAGGCACCGAGTGGGGGTAGGCACAGCAGGCTTCGCGGTTTCGGTGGGCACACAGTCGCCCATTGGGGAAGGGTCACCTACCTTCTTTTGATGTGTGGTCGATTTCCATCGACCTCGCGTGGTAGGCATACTCTCGGAACGACTCCAGCCTGCACGCCGCGTCTTGATAGTAGACGGTTCTCCGAGCCCCGTACGATTCAGTAGCTCTCGTCGCAGGCGCGGAGCTGAGAAGCAGCAGGCTCGCCAGAGCTGCTGCAAGGGGGGCTTCTCTTCGCGTTGGTGTCAAACTCATGGTGGTGGATGATGCGAGGGCGCAGTAAATGGGCAAGGGTCACTGCAAGGCAGTCGCGCACAGGGTAGTGCTGCTGTTGTGGGCAACAGGAAAAGAAGGAACGAAGCAAGGAGCGAGCGGATGATGGAGAAGGAAATTGCAGCGCAACAGCAGGCAGCAGAGACCGGTCTATCTAGACGCGTCAAAGGCGTATTTTAGTATTTTATACTGTATTTAGTATACTCTATCGGTCAGTCCATCGGTCAAGCCGCAGTCTCCCAGCATGCTCGACGGAGAGGGTACAGGCGGAGCCTTCATTTTGATTGGTCAAACCAGGATCTACCGAAAACGCGGTTGAATTAGTCTCGCCAAATCCCACATGATCCGGAGATGATCGACCTATTATACGAGGATACGAGAGGGAGGATCAAACAGATCAACCGGGCCCGGCTCATCTCTGTCGCCAGCCCCCGCTAGAACACAACTCCACCTCCACCTCCGCAATACCACACCACCCCCTCCAGCTACCGCTGCTGCTTCTGCTCCCCGTCCAACTCGAGCAGACATCAGAGGAGCACCGCACCGCACTTCTGCAGCAAATGGCTTCTCCAATGATCAAGACGTTATCGCAGGCGGACCCCTGTGAAGTTGTCCTGGAGAAGGTCGTTGCTAGCGTTGCGAGCGGCACCTCCGACTGCCGCAGCGGCAGCACAAACGGTGGTACGCGCGTCCCGGAGGAAGCGGGGGTGGAGACTGGTGGTGGTAGCGCTGCGCCAGGGTTCGACGGTGCCGTTGGCCGCAGCATGACTCGTGAGTGGAACATGTCGGATCGCTCATCGTAGTACAGCAGCAGTAGTAGCACTACAATAGAACTTGTGTGTATCGAACGCACACGATGGTGTCATACTCGTCGGTGTGCTCTGTAGCTCGGGTGGTGATTTACATGTTCCAGTACGCATGATAGGGCTTGAGATGTGCCGTGGTGACTACGTGTTGCAGCACGTAGAGCTTGAGATGTGCGGAACCTCTTGGGCGGGTGTACTTACTGCCCGCTTCACAGCAGCCTGCTGATAGCTGATAGCATACCACAACATGCGGTTTGTCTAAAGCGACGCGAACCTGGCCGGTATCTGCAGCAGTACACCGGTACGTAGTACGTAGTCTGGTTTTGGTTGACTTGTATCGTTATCGGCTGATCAGCAAGCAGGTGAAACTGAGAGAGAACCGGGCCAACACAAAACACTCGCACCGCCGTGGGGTCTTACGTATATGCGTACCCAATTGTCACGAAGTCGTACATAGGAATCCGGCGAACATCGCCATTCATGGTACAGTCTCCACAGTTAAATCCTCGTGCTCATGGCCATACATATAGTGCTTCCGGGCTATCATAGGGCATCGATAGCGCCTGTCAACCAAGCGCGAAGACATGTCTCCGCGTTTCCACCCTGTTTTCCCTCCCATCCTGCTGTTTCGTTATTTTCTATTTTGATCCGTAAAAGTTATGCTGTGGTGGTAGAGCGCTGTGTAGGTGCTATTAATAGGAGTAGGAACAATATGTGTACGTAGACAGAAACAGCCTTCACCTGTTCAATTCAACCGATGACATCTGGGTTTTTGTATCTCAGGAACTCCCAGCTCGGAACTCCACTTCGCACTCGTACGTACTTGTTCTGCAAAGCAATTGCTTCGAGTGTTGCATGTTGCAATCAGTTTGCGAATTTCGAAGCACCATAAAAATCACAATAGGAGAGTGGTGCCACAACAGCATTTGTGCCACAGCCCTGCTGCACCTAACCTCCGGTTGAATGCAAACATATGTTTCTTTCTCGGGCACCCGCTGTTACCTCTCTAAGATGAACCGCAGCATCTTGATGCTCATTGGTCATCGCCCTCCCACGCGCGGCTGGACTCAGTGGGACAATTCCCGTCGTGGTCGTGAACAAATTCAAGTTGCTGACAATCGAGTTGCCGACAATCAATCGTGGTGCGCAAAATGACACATATATCCCCTCACGTTGTGTCCGCGCTTACTTTTGCCGTTGCATGCGCCGCGCTGACCGTTTAGGCATGGTTTCAGACACCGGGAAGATCGGACAGCCGGATCCAAGCGTCTACCCCCGCTACTGTGGCTTCTCCACCTACGCCCGCCTCCCGAGCATTCACGAGGTGATAGCATATGAAATACATACATACATATAATACCTGGTTCTACCGTGCATCACTCCTTTTTGGAGTACTTCAAAACTGTGTCGAATGTCGACCGAAGACGAGTTCACAACCTCTTCGTCCGATCACTTGGGACTCTTGGTCCAATCGCTTGGGATAGGCCATGTGTTTGCTTGACGTCTTTGTAAAATTATGACGAGGCGTTTTTTTTGCGTTTTTGAGTCAACGCTGGTGCTGCCGAATCTTCAGACTTGTGTATGGGATATGACCGACGACCGTGCTTTCCATTTCCGGCCAGCTATTGGTTGTAGTACGAAACCTGGGCGAGTAGCGGAGCGGCAGAAACGGCATCCTTCGCTTGTACGTACAGAGTTTTTTTCACATAAAAAAGCCTATTAGTAGCCTGAGATATGTAGGTCTGGCTTGCCCTTCGCCCTGAGAATTGCTTGTGCCGTGCAAGCGAAAGCCGACGAGGGTGTATGGTAATACAACTACGGACGTGCACGATATGAGTACACCCCCCCCGCCCCCCTCCCCCATCCCCCATGCTTGCGGCGACCTCTGATGGCACGTGTATCCGGTCAACCAGCCGGTTCCCGCCTCGAGCAGCCCTTCGACCTCTTCGCCTTATTTAGTTTTCCCGTCCCCTATATACTCCCCCCCATGTATATATTGCATGTATCATGCACATGTTTCCCTTTCAGGTGTCGAACTTTGACGTGGCCGTGGTGGGCATCCCGTTCGACTCGGGGTGTACGTACAGGCCGGGGGCGCGGTTCGGTCCCGAGGCCATCCGTTGCGCTTCCCGTCTGATTCGAAGGTAAAACAACAGTATGAGGTCATTTTTAGCAGCAAGCAAGTAGAAGGGTTAATCACGGGATTTTATTTTCGTTTCTGTCTGGCGACATTACCGTATACCAGTATACCGTATCATAGACAATTTCAGGCTTGCGAGCAAAAAAAAAAAAAAAACTTTTTTTTTCTTCCTGAACAAGAGGAAACATAGGGGGCTTTTGTCCGGAAAATCTGCCCTGCAAATAATGCGGCCGCGTAGAAGGAGTGAGGTTTCGTTTTTTTTAACAGGTTTTGTTGTGTTGGGGTACGTGCGTATTATGGCAGAGTAGATGTATGCGGCTCGCCGTTCGCAGCAGTGGTTAGATACCGCGCGCGCTCCACGCGCAGCCTTTACCGCCGTTTCAAGAATATCTGTCATTTTTTATGATGGTGCAAAAATGTCTGAACGTTTTTTTTCTCCCGCGCCTTTCAGATGCCAGTGGCATACCCGTACATATCAAATTAATACTCGAATAATCGTGAATTATAACAGAACATAAAGGAAAGCAGCACATTCCAAATACCAACCACTTCTCCTCGACGCATCGCATTGATCGGTGATATACGAGAAGTGCATTGTAGAACTAATAATAGTAACCGGAAAACATGCCAAACGTCTCTTCCTTGACCTCGCATTTCCTACGAGAACTACACGAAGAACAAAACGAAAAACATTCCGACCACCTTTTCCTCGATCTCGCATTAGCACGATGATCATACCAAGTACGTACAAAGAACAAAACGCAAAATATCCCAAATACCACACCATCTCTTCCTCGATCTCGCATCCCCACGTATGTACATTTTATCTTATTACATGTATGTCCTCGGAAAGGTACAACATGGGCACGGAGGTGTACCCTTTCAACGGCATGCAGGTGGTGGACTACGGCGACATTCCCTGCAACCCCTTCAACATCCCCAAGGTAAGAAACATGCCTTTTGCACCTTTCAATTGCAATATATACCTGATGTACGACCATGCGGTTGCACCTGAAGATTACGATATACCCGAAGTGCGACCATGCTGTTGCACCTTAAGATTGACAACCCCTTCACTATAATATATATGCTCTAAACACTGAACAATATCTGAGTCTTACTCCAAGTATTGGTTTTTGTCCCCCAAGCCAAGAAAAATGCCTTTTGCAGGTTTCAATTGGAAACCCCTTCCCTATGATATAAACTCGACACTATATCCGACCTGAGGTGTCTTGTCATTTTTCATAAAAGTAAACATCCGAGGCTTACTCTCCCGAGTATTGTTTTTTGTCCCGAAAGTGTGTGCTGTTGCAGCTTTCGGTTGCGAACATCTGCACTGCTTGGAAAATTATCCCCGAGTCTACTCCAACGAGGGTTTTGTCCATAAAATATTGGTGCAGCTGCAAAGGGGTGTACCCCGTCGGGACTCGGAATATTTTGAACTGCAGTGTAGAGGAATAGAAGGGAACAGTGACGAAAAAAGGGCGATTACGGTAGCACCATCGGCCACGCGAAGCAGCCCCGGGCTGTCGGTTAGGGGCTGTACTCGTTCTTGTGCATGGTCGTAGTCGTATGACCATAGACCGTCGCATCCCTCCTATGCCGGGAAGGAGCACGTTGGGTTTTCACCAATCAGGCAGACATTGCTTGCTCCAAGCGCGAAACGCCGTGAGGCGTTCAGCGAGTCGCGTGAAGGCGAACTGCGTCTTACTAAGAACCGCTTGTGATATGGATTTCGGTACATTGTGCCTACTTTCTTGCTTGTGTATGACAGCGTCGACTGTGGGTTAGGCAGTGAAGTGATCAATAGAAGGTTTAAAAAATACAAGCGCCAGGAGTTGTGTCATGCAACACGCGCGCTTACAGTATTAACAGACGCAGTTATCTTTTTTTGTGGTCGTTAAGGAGCATGTCCGTCAAACTATGGTACCATGGGCATCAAGTTTGCTGCGGTCCTCTCTCGGGAGCTTCCACGGGTGGGTGCGTGGAGAACCGGTCGCCGACAGCAGGATATTATGTCAATCTTACATTGCTCGGACACTGCCGAACCTGCATCGTGTCGATTGCCTCGTATTTCTACGAACGACACTTGCAATCTTACACAGAACCGTCTGTAACTACGGTACGCGTTAAATGTAACCACGCGTCAGGTGACTAGAGTGCTCTCCTTCAACGTTGAAGTTTAAATATTGTATTTCGCTTTTCGCTGCCTCCTCGTCGACCTTGGCACAGGCAATCAACGAGATCTCCGACGGACTGGGGTCAGTTCTGTCAAGATGTGAAGGCGTCGTCGTCATCGGCGGGGACCACACCATTTCCTACCCCTGCCTCAAGGTGAACGCCTCAAGTACTGTAGTAGTAAACCCTCAAACGTGTGTGATTTGATGAGTTAAGACTGTGCGGTGGCGCCGGCTGACGAAACGCACTCCTTGTAGAGCGCTTGAAGACGGCTCTTGCCATGTGCTCTGGCCCCAATACTAGTGGTTTCGGGTGTGGGCGTGTGTTTGGGGGCGAGCAGTTAAGATCCTTCGGCCGTGAGCCTTTAAGTTGTTACATTATCTGTTAGTGATTGACGAGCCAGTGAAAAGCAAACGGTTCGTGGGGGCAGTCATCGCTTTAAGGAAGGATGGTTGTTTTAATGCCGCTATTAATAGTCCAGCAATTCGTACACACTGTACTATACAATTTTGAAAACCTGGCATTTTATGCAGAAAAATATGTGTTTGAATTTGTACCGTTGTACGCTGCTTCGAGGGCTCTAACCGAGCCGAGCGTGTCCCCCCTCGCTACGGTGCAAGTCGACAGTTACAACAATTACGGGGGAGCATAGCAATCATGTACCTGGTATTCATAAGAAAATGATTTTTGTAAGCACAGAGGGATATATGGTCGTTGGGTCAATCGCGAGTTCTGATTGCTATCCCCCCCCCGGAATGACACATACAGTGTACGTACGACATACCTGGTACTATTAATATTATGTTAGTATACTTCTGTCCCACCATCTCGTTCGGACGTATTCTTTGCCTTATCCAAAAATAGGCTATCAGCGACAAGTTTGGCCCGGTGTCTCTGGTCCACTTCGACAGCCACTTCGACACGTGGGACGAGTACTTTGGGGAGAAATGCACACACGGGACTCCCTTCAAGCGGGTAAGTTGGAGGTGGCGGTGAGGCGGGGGGGGGGGGGGGCGTGCTCATATTTTTCTTGCCTCAGTCTTTTAAACATTTACCAAGCAACCCATTCGAGACAGGGGGTGGCGGTTAAAAAGCTTCAGCACGACCACCCTGTGTGGAGATTCA
>JAYJME010003436.1:0-12098 GCA_036873775.1 Costaria costata | reverse complement strand
AGAAGAGTTCAGCACTTTCTTCCCTCGTCGACTCGCGTCGAATTCTGCTTACCCACACTATTAAGCGCTCTCGGCAAACATTGGTGTCTTTCGATTTCACATTATACCGTTCTTCTACTCGTCGACATCCAGCACACCCATTGTCCGTGCTGATTCTTCACCCTAGGAGATACACGCTCTCGTGGTCACAACTTACGACACAGAGCATACGTACTATATAGTTTTTTTTTTACAAAGGTATGTTCGGTAGGGTACGTACCAAAGTATACCGGGGGTATTTTGTCGGTAATTACCCTACCGAACCATACCGGGATGTTTGGTACGGCCTCAATACCTTACCGAACCTTACGGAATGTTCGGTACGAACTCAATATCCTACCGAACCATACCGGACTTTTCGGTACGGCCTCATTACCCTACCGAACTATACCGGAGAGTTTGGTACGAACTCTATACCGGTACCTGACACTTTGGTACGGGTATTTACCGGTATACCGGGGGTATATACCCTACCTAAGTGGTTCGGTATGGCCTCAATACTCTACCGAACCATACCGGAGTGTTCGGTACGGCCTCAATACCCTACTGAAACCTACCGGACTGTTCGGTACGACCTCAATACCCTACCGAACTGTACCGGAGGGTTCGGTACGAACTCAGTACCCTATAGAACTATACCGGAGAGTTCGGTACGACCACCAAAAATACCCCTGGTACCGGTATACCCGACCGAACATAGCCTTGGTCCATTATACATCTGCCATGAAATACCTAGATCATGAAGTGGGAATCGGTAATCTGTCCGATGAGCGCAATAATCCAAAAAGTGTAAGATTCATGTTCCAATATTCCAAGTTAATATATAGTACCGCTAACTATTCCTATGCCTATTGCCGGTGCTACCGCCGCTACGACGGTGTATCAACGATTCTCTTCATAAAAAATAAATAAAGATAAGCCCTTCAGAACTGCTGCTGCCTGCGCCTGCGTTTCGGGGACAGACAAATAAGAATTAAACTTGCGTTCATTCGTAGTTTCTGCAAGTTGAAGGTATATACTTGGGCGTGCGGATAAATTGACACGTTTAAGATGTTTATATAATGTACCCTGCGGTACGAACGTATACACTACTTAATTAAAGCACCACAGGTATACCAATAAGCAGTGTATTAATTCGAATTAAAAAGTGGTATTGATACATACATGTGGGACGTCGATATGTATACGAAGTAGATAGATACGAGAACCCTACGAGAAGAGGCAACGGGGGCATATGTCACAGCCCGGGAAAAAAACAATGACGGGGGAACATAGTATCAGAACCAAATCTGGTTGGAAACATAAATAAATAAGGGGATATGTCTAGGTAAATAAGGGGATATGTCTAGGTATTTGTGCATATCGTGGGTTCTCCCCCGATATTTATACAATAGTAACTCTTCATACCTACAATATAATATTCAATATTCAATATTCATAGATAAAATAGGAGGGAGAAACACCCATTCACCGAGACACCAGCATACAGACAGGCAGAAGAGAAAACGGTTTGGATTCGCTCGTCGATAAATTAACACACAAAAAAAAACACAAACACACAATAACAAAACAAAAAAAACACAAACACAAAATAACCAGCTGAAAATAACGAACTAGCCAATCAGAACCAATTGACCACTTCGTTAGCGTTATCAGTAGTGTCACCTTGTCTCGTAAATAGTGTTTGACAACCATTTACGAGACAAAGGGACTACCGCTAACCAACGGTTGATTGGGTCTGATTGGCTTATAGGGTTAAGGATTATAATTTATAATAGTTCTGTTCGTGTTGCACATATCATATAATATGATATCATGCTTCGATTTTCAAACTATCATAAAATATCACATAATATCGCCTCATATCATAGCATATCATACACCAGGTATTAAATATCGTATTCCAAACGGGAAGCGAAAATACCTGAAAGACGGGGGGGTAGGGGGGAGCGGGGAGCGCTAAACCCTGGAAACGGTTTTCGGGGACAAAACTACTTAGCAATACGAGTAGTGTGGAATAATTTTTTGCGGTAGTGAATAAAAAACCCTATCCGGCTCTTAACCCCTTCAGAGCCGGAAACGGGTTTTGGGGACAACATCACTTGGAAATAGTGTGGCATACTTTTTTGGGGTAGTAAAAGGGTTAAGTCTAGGTTAATAGTCCCCAAAACGAGAGTGCAGTCCTACAAGGGTTGACACCTCATAGTATAAACTCTACCAGGTATTATAATATCAAAGACACGTACTTCCTGGAAAGCTCCGAAAACATCCTCGCGAAGGTGACACACATTTTGGCAGCTGTTTTTCCCACCCAGGGGATGGAGAGGAGCTATCCCCTACCTGTATTTATAACTTTTTTTAACAGATTGCAGTAGTGGCGGTGAAGTTCGACATTTATTTGGCCGAACGTGGTAATTACCGGTGAGTATTGACTCCAACTAACGTACATCCCTGATGACAACATCATCTCCACCAACACCAACACCACTAACGCCACTACCACCACCATCATCATAACTAATCGTTACCACCACCAACATCACTACCACCATCACCAGCCATCAGCCACCATCACCAACCACCACCAACATCACCGATTTCCGTCCTTCCTTTACCTTTGTTCGCAGAGAGGGGAGAGGGCAGGAACGGACGGCACAAGAGGCTGCGCTTGCTCACATGCACAAAACACGTGCACAAACACCAGAGAAAGCAAAGCCGGCGAGACAGCACAGCCGCCAGAGGCAGCGGCTGCGAGAGTGGTGGTGGTGGTGTTGGTCGTGTCGTAGTGGGTGGGGGGGGTAGTAATGGTGGTGGTGACGGTAGTTGTGGTGGTGGTGGTGGTTGGTGGTTGTGGTAGTGGTGGCGGTGGCAGGGGTGTGGTGAGTGGAGGGGTATTGGTAACGATGGTGGTGGTGGTGGTGGTAGCGGTAGTGGTAGTGGTGGTGATAGTGGTGGTGGTGGTGGTGGCGGTGTAGTGGTGGTGGTGGTGATAGTGGTAGTGGTGATGGTAGTAGTGTTGGTGATGGCAGTAGTGTTGGTGATGGTAGTAGTAGTGGTGATGGTATTACGGGGGACCATAGTTAATAGGACCTACTGTAGCCACAATAGGACCTACTGCAAACACCAAAAACTACATACTTCGTATTTCCCTATTTTTTCTGTTCTACGCAACTATTAGGGGGGGCCATAGCTAATAGGACCTACTTAGACACAATAGAACCTCCTGTAGACACCAGAATCTATATATTTCCCTGTTTTTGCTGACAATATTTGGTCCTATTAACTATGGTCCCCCGTAATAGTAGTAGTGGTGGTGATGGTGGTTGGTCTTGTGTTTGTTCCGCATCAAGCGGGCATGGGAATCGGACAGCACGAGCGCGAAAAATACCACCCCAAGACTTACAAGGGCCGGTTCAGCGGTTGCCATGGCATGCCCCGGTGTGGAGCTCCGAGGATGGCGGGAGCGAGTTAGGCCGGGGCTTGCGCTCAAACACCTAGGTTTTTGGAATGGAGTACAGCAGTAGTCCTGCAGGGCCATCCGCCACGTGACACGCTGGTGCCATACATGCGAGACGGGGTTCGACGCTTGCTACTCGTATAGTACACGGGTGCACTTAGTGTTTCGGAAGCTCCCCACTTAAAAGGCTCTCTATACGTAGCTCATCCAAAAACTGATTTTGAGAAACCTCGTACCATAAACCCGATGAGGCTACTTAGGCGTTAGGCGTATGATATGATGTACAAAAAATCCAAAAGGGAGTTCCAATGATATTGGGGCAGTTGTCGGGTTGAGGAGCCCCTTTCAATCAGAAGTATTCAACCATGCTACGTACCCCTATCATCGTCGTAGGTCGCGTCGTTCATCTACACGAGTTCCTGATCGACCCATATCGGGGACATTCGAAGGCCTGCGCGTATAACGTGGCAGATTCCCTCCCACCAGCGCACGCCAGCTTTGTTCACGCCGAAATCCAATCCCTCACCGCGCGTGGCATCTTTATTTACCCCATGGCTGTTTAGTCGGTGATGGGTGGGGGGTCAGGCGAAGGGGGGGGCGCCGTTGAAAGCTACGAGTACCCGTTACCATTGAAAGGTTACCGTTCAAAGCTTCTGTCACAGTTTGAAAGGAAGCTACCGTTACCGTTGAAAGGTTACCGTTGAAAGCTACCGTTACCATTCTCAAAGGACACCGTTGAAAGCTACCGTTACAGTTCAAAGGTTACCATTGAAAGCTATGGTTACACGGCTACCGTTCAAAGTAAGCTACCGTTACCGTTCAAAGGTTACCGTTCGAAGTTACCGTTCGTTACCAGTCATCAGCGCAAAGATCCGACAGTCAAGCCAACGCCGAACCCAGCACACGCGCCCAAAACAGGAAAGGATAGGAAAACAGAAAAAGGTTCCACGGCGCAACGGCGGCGGTTCGAGGAGGGCGTAATGGCATGTCTTAACCCCTCTAGAATGTAATACCTGTCCCCACGCTTTTCGGACATAATACGTCACTTACTTGTGGATACTGTTGCAGTGATTGCCGGCAGGTTAAAAAAAAAAAAAAAACAATGTTTTCTGCGCCTTCTTTTTCATGTCGCCCCAAAGCGCGAGAGCTTGAGTTGGCAACAAATTTCGATGAAACTTCGACGGGCAGTGCCAGTGCTGACCCTTAACCGAGATTAAAATGAAGCACCGGCGGGGAGAAGGGAAAGACACCTGTGACCACGGCTTGTCCAGAGTGCCGCTGACGGTAGAACCCAACGTAAAATCTCCCACGAGTTGAGCTGGAAAGCAAAAAAGTAAAAGTGACTTGAAAACAAAAAAAAAATGAACGGGTTTTAGAGCCGGAAACGGTTTTTGGGGACAAAACTACTTGGAAATAGTGTAGGATACTTTTTTGGGGTAGTAAAAGGGTTAAGAGTCGGAAGTTCACGCCGTTTTTGGGAGATAGGTCCTGATCTTTTGCACACGTGTTCTATGAACCCCTCTTGACCCGTTAACAGACGGCGTATCTTTTTTCTTCCCGTCAGATGTTTGTTTCTGGAGTTGGAGTTGGATTCCTGGGCCTTAAGACACCCCAAATTCCGTGCGGGGCAAAAAAACCCACCGTTCGTCAAGGTGTCGACAGGGGCTCGCACAACACGTGTGCAAAATTTCAGGACCTATCTCCCAAAAACGGCGCTAACATTTGGCCCTTCGTGCGGAAAACATGTACGAGGTATTATCTACGTAGTTGACTTTCATTACTCGGTTTCAGTGTAGGATCGACTTTTGGAGTTGATGAAGTATCACTTGATACTGGCCCAAAGCGGTCAATTCTTCGAATATTGCGCGACACTTTTTACAGACGCGCCTTGGAGTATTATATCATACGTACACCCGGCTCTGTTAGAAAAATAGGGAAACACGTACTCGTATATTCTTCCTACGGAAACGCCTGACTACTATTAATATTGACCTTTTTGAAGACCTGTGGTTGGCAGGGACACATTATGGCCGCTAGCGCCAGGCCAAAAGAAACTGGTCATCATGTTACCCTCTTCCGCTGTTCATGGCAGTCAGTATGATAACACATACGTGACATTCTGGTGAATACGAGTATTGCATGCGGCTTTCGTTGCGGACAGAATTTGGGGCTTCTTGCCTGAGCCAGCTCGTAGCACCTCGTACTCACTAGCCTAAACAGTCACGTGACTATAAAAGACTACTTCGTATGTAGTCAAGTGGGTACCAGTGCAATAGATATCACCAACGGCATCGGTTGTACAGTATTAAGAGTAGGTACAAAGCGCAATACCTGGTAGTAGGTATATGAGTGCTCGTACCAGCATCAGGTACCACTATGGGCGGAAATGTAAAGACCGTTGTATCATATATATGAATATCAAACGGTCTTTACCTTTACGTACAGAATGGTACAGCAAACAAGCTCTCGAGCCCAAGACCGACAAGCTCACCGACCATTTCCAGGCTCTCCCAGCTCAGCAGGGTCGAGGTATCAAGGAGCGAGACACGCGACCCCCGAGCCAAGACATCGTTAACGTCATCGGTTCGTGTATCAGTCCCACCGTACACCACGACGTACTGCTGGTCCCAGGCCGATATCTCAGCACTGACGTGCCCTTGCCTTAGCTCCCCTGCCCCGACATCTTCACTGACCCAGCCGGTGGAGTTTCTCAACGAAGTTGGGTCGGTGACTTCTAGGTCGTCGCAGGTGGCTGCGTCAACTTTGAGCCAGGCTGCTTGTAAGGCTAGCACCAACAGGATAGCGAGGGCCATCGTGTGCGACATCTAGCATCAAGCATCGAGCATCGACGAGGGATGACTACGTAGGGTTGGCTATAAGTAGCGCTACGTACAGAGTCCAGAGTACGGGATCGTGAATCGTTAGGCAGAAGGAGGCACGATGAAAAATGCGGCGTAATTAGATTTGCTCCAGATTTCAGATACTACTGTTGTGTACAGGTATAAAAACACAGGATACACAGGATACAGGATACAGGATACAGGACTTGCAGGATACGGTGCAGGATACGTACAACTACAGAACGTACCACCATGTCCGGAAATGTAAGAAACGTTTGATCTTAATATTGAATATCAACATGTTCTTATATATTCGAACAGATTGGTATGACGGATCTTTTAGGATGTCGAACACCACAAAAAGATCGCTCCACGTACGTATCATATCATACGCCGCTTCTCTTCAGACGTGCCGCAGATCTCATTTGAAACGCAAACGATGCTGCTGTGAACAAATAAATGCAAGGCCCAGTACCCACGGCAAGGCGCGACTAAAGTATGACACCGCCGCCAGCAGGAAAGCCTGTAGACGAAGGCACAGGAGGCGGGGAAGGAGACGCACAACAATCAGCAACAGCTGCCGTGACACCAACAGCAGCAGCAGCAGTAGTAACTGTAGCCACACCGAAGACCCCCCCTCGAGTCCGAGCAGCCAAGAAAAAAACATTGTCGTCCCCGTCCCCGTCAAAAAAAAGACTGGAATCGCCCGTCGCAACCGCCGCCGGCGAGCCAGTAAGCTCGACCTCCTCGGACCATCATCATCAGCAGCGTGTCGATGCCCGGGTTGGGGCCCTCGAGCAGCAGCTCCTCAGGGCCCGCAAGACAGCCGACGCCAGGCGAAAGGAGGCGGACTCGCTGCGAAAGCGCGTTCAAGAGCTAGAGCCGGAGGTGATCCGCCTGGAGAAGGAACTCAAGGAGAAGAGGATGACCATAGAGAGGCAAGCAGGGATGATAGCGTCGGCATCGTCTCGCAGTCCGCGTAGTGTCGGCCGGCACGTCGGGGAGGATGCCGTAGCGCTCCGTGGGAGGCTAACCGCGGCGGAAAATCGAGCGAGGGCCCTTCAGCTGCGGTGCGACCGTCTCGAGCACGAGCGGAGCTGCTCTGCAGCAACGAAGATGGGTACCGAGAGGAAAGATAAGGCGAAGGAGGAAGAAGAAGGCCATAGTAATGCACACGGGAGGGAGGATGCCAACGAAGGAGGAAGAGGAGGGCCTCGGGCGAAACATAGTACTCCCGACGACGACAGCGAAGCAAAGCGAATCAGTCGGCAGCTGGAGGTGGCAGAACGAAGGGTGAAAAACTCGCTCTACATCAACGAGGCGCACGAAAGCTTGGCGGCTAAGGCTACCGCGGGGGAGCGAGAGGCTAACGCCCGCACGGCCGAGCTAGCCCGCAAGCTCGAGAGGACGCTCGAGAAGCTGGAATCAATCGAACGGAGGGACATGATAGCAGGCCTCCAAGCGTCATGTATGCGGGACGAGGAAGGCATCCACCTCACCGAGCAAGAGCTGCGGGGACATCAGATGGACCCCGAGATAGACCTGCCTGTGAACACTGCCAAGAGGCGGCAGCTTGCGCGATCGGAGCAGCACCTCCGTCGCCTGCGGTTGCGACACGAGAGTCAGTTGGCGGCCTTGGCCCAGGCGCAGTCGACGGAGCGCTTGCATTCCGACCTCAGGAGAGCGGCGGGATGCGGCAACATCTCGGCGACCGTCGCTTGCGTGGAGTCTGGAGCAATATCGGTCAATGTTCCAGACGAGAATGGCTTGTCGGCGTTTCTGTACGCTTGTGGCCAGGAGAACGCCGAGCTGATTCGGGTGCTGATAGACGTGGGGGGAGATGTGCTTGACGGGGATGGTACCATCACAGGGCTCATCATCGCAGCAAGGAAGGTGAGTGATGCATTATTACCGGTTTGGGTTAACTTACCCTATCGCTGCGTGCTCTGTCAGCGTCTAAACGCAATCCTACAAAACCCCGACTCGAATACAATCCAGTTATTTTTCTCGTATTCTATGGGGTGTGGGAGAGTTTTGTGTCTACCCTTTGATGGGAACCCCGTACGTACTGGAGGTACAGCTGTAGTATGCACGATACGGAAAATACCAGGGAGAAATTGTTATGTGGGGCAGGGCGTGTTCTACTCGTACACTCTTTTATTTCAGGGCCTTCCCCAGGACCGGTTTTTGACCTCGGGACCAAATTTCGCGGAATTTTGTACCGCGGGACTTGAACGGTATTTTTGTACGGGATCCGGGATACGGGATTTCGCATTTTGCAGGGGACCACGGGATAATCCCGTACAACCCCGCGGCAAAAATCCCGGAGTAGGCCCTGTTTTTTTTTGCTACATACCCTGTACATAAATTTGAGTACATGAAAAAAAAAAAATATTTTTTCATGTTTCGTCCAAGTTTTAAGTGCTATTGACACGAGTATCGCTTACGTACGGTACGTACTGTTGCTGTAGATATCCTTGGGTGATTTCCTGGTACTACTGGTACAAATAAGGCCGTACCGATATATGAACTAAAACGAGTGTTGAAGGAAAACAAGTGTGTACGAGCACACCATGAATGCTAAGGAGCCAAAAATCGGTGCGTCATCGCCGGAGAATCGCCTGCCGAGCACCAAGACAGCGTACTTTATACTCGGAAGTAGGTACTTTGAACCGCACCCACGTTTTCGGAAACAAACTACTTGGAATCAGTGTGGAATATTTTTTGTAGTAAATACGAAGCGCTCCGATCCAAACCCATATACTGGTATACACCCATCTCGCCCCTCGACTGATGATGTGCTTATCTCCGCCCCCCATCTAGGGAGCTTTGGACGTCGTCGAAACGCTACTACAAGCAGGGGCAGACGTTAACGCCCGCGATTCCGCCGGGGGGACCGCCCTTCACGCCGCAACCCTTCGAAGACACGTGGACGTAGCCCGCGCTTTGCTGGAAGCGGGATGCGACAGTAACGCAACCGACCAAGGTACCAACACCCCGCTGCACACTCTCGCAGCTGCTGGAGCCGGCCCAGCCGGCGGCATCGGCGGACGAGGAGAAGGAGAAGAGGCAAGAGGCGCCGAGCTTGTTTCGTTGCTTTTGGAGTGGGGGGCTTCTGCGGACACCAAGAACTCGGCAGGGCTTACTCCGATATCGGCTGCCCTCGACGCCAGGAATAGACCTTTGGTCTTGGCGTACCGTACTTTTTTCGGGGAAGACGGAGGGACTAAACTGTTAGCGGGAGAGTTTGGTGAGCTTGACTCCCGAGAACCCTCCTCCTAAAGGTTGAAAATTAGATTTAGAAGAAGGACGACGACGCCGGGCGGTAGATTATAACCTTAAAACGCGCAACTCGTACTACTACTGTACGTACCGCTGAATGGCAATTATTCCAGCAACAGAACCCTGGCCTCTATATATGAGCTACGTAGCGCATGGACGAGTGACACGCCCGAGAAGGAAAATGGAGACGTGCATTCCCGAGTGCATTGAAATGAAACACAACTGGTATACAATGGTTGGAGGCAGTAACCGCCGAACTCACTACGGGCGTCGATCGCAACTTCAGCTGCGCGATATACCGTCTGAGGTGGTCGAACCAACTGGCCGTAAAAATATATTATTTTTTTTCCTGACTGGTACGTACCGGTATGGCGATTGTTGTAATCTTACTGAAAATAAAATGTGACATAATATGTGCATGTGGCGACACACCCTCCTGCCGACATCGAAGATAGATGAAACCGCTTGCGTCCAAATGCACACCGCGCCAAAACTTGCCGTATGTGCGAAATGCACACACGCGTCGTAGCATACGAGTGGCACACGCCGACACACCAAAAAAAGCAACACGCATTCGTACCGGTAACTATTTGCGGCCGGGCCGAGTCAGCAAAGGTGTGCCCTTGCACAAGCTTGTCAATGGCGCAGCAATACCGGTACATACCAGCCCTCCTTTTCCTCTCGAGTCTCTCGAGAAAAAAAAAATCCAATGGCGACACGCAAAGACACCTCGGTGCGCAGCGCTGACATCATACTGCTTCAACCCAGGCACAGCAGACTCTGTGCTAACGACAACCCGACCGCAGCTATCATACGTACCCCAGGGCACTCTCTGATTCTTTGTTGTTGTTGTTGTTCTCACATTAACTCATCGCTAAAATCAAGTCCGTGGTCACTCTCTGATTCTGGCAGATACTGGCTACTGCAGATGCCGATATTAAACTAACGAGCACTATGCACCTTCCTCGCGTACTCCGTCGACGAGCGAGGGCCGCGGGGGTTCTGGCACGCCAATGTACTCCAACTCTGTGGCCCCAACGTTGGTCTAACCTCCCGCCCCGGGCTTCAAGCTTTTCGCTTTTTTTTTCGGCTTGACGCCGACTCTTCTGCAACCTGTTATTTTTTCGAGAAAAGCGCACCGGCAGTTCGCACGTTAGATGTATTTACGTACAATTATATTCATTTACGTACAAAAAGTAACGGGGGCTGCAACAGCCACGCGTGGGGTGACAGTATACCAAGCCGAAAGATACACGGTTTGCTTGTACGATCGATGATCAACCTTCGTTTTCAAACGACAAACGCTCGGGCGCAGACGCCAAGCGGCAAACAACAACCGAAGTGGTCGGGACTTACCAAAATACGGCGCTTCACATTTCGAAAAAACGTGATCGACAAGGAGCCAGCTGCTTCAGCCGTAGACGAGGCAGAACGCTCTAATACGCTCATTCGAGCCGTCGTCGAACTTTTTTCTAGAGGGGGACGCTGCAACGAGCACCCGCCACCGCTGGCTGACGAGGGAATCGTCAGCCCGCTGCCGCGTGATGTTACACAAAGGTTTCGTCAGAGGTAGTACTGCTCTAGTAATAGTAATAGTTACCTGATAACATACCCAGTCCCGAACATATACAATGTAGCGACGGTGGTGCCCGGTGCCACGGCTGGCTGCACAAATGCAACCCCATGGGCGTACGACGCCACGTGTACACAACATGAGCATTTCTTCGCCCGCCGCAGCACGGGTCGATAAATGCAAGCGCTTCGGCTACCGGCACAGCCGGAGTACCGGCACAGCGAAGAGGCAGGGACGCTATCTATTCCTTTATTCTCGTGAGTCACCCCCCCACAAGCTTCCACTGCCGTGTTATCGGCAGCATGGTGCCATGCCAACCAGGTGCACAACTGCTCCAGCTGTAGCCATATCGCCTCATCGCCCCAACATTTGCAACTCACGCCCAAAACAAATCTACTGTGCGCAACCCCTGATGGGCATTTTGCTACCCCCTGTATATTCCCTCCGCACCTTATTTTTCCGCTTGGCCGCCGACGCCGGCGTCGCTGGTGCCTCCCCCCCACCTTCCTTCGCCTCCACCTTACCGCTACCCTTCCCCTTCCCCTTAGTAGACTTGGGCGACTTGGTTTTTTTCAATGCCTCCTTTGCGCCGGGAGGGGCTACGGGCGCGCCCTCAGCCACAGCAGAAACGGTGGGAGTTCCAGAGATTGGATGCGTTTTCCCCCCCTTCGCCGCCTGCTTGGGTGATCGCTTGCCCTCCTGCTTATTTCTCGCGCCCTTCTTCTTTCCCTCTTTCTGTTTCGGCTCTTGGTCTGCGGACACACCGTTCTCCTGGCCACCCCCCTCCCCCCGTCCCCCTTTCGCCACCTTCGACTTTCCGGCCTTTCCGCCACCCTTACCGGTTCCGTTTTTCGCTCCCGCTTTGTTACCGTTCGATTTTCCCCCTCGCGACGAATGCTGTGCCGCA
>JAYJME010003435.1:0-12099 GCA_036873775.1 Costaria costata | reverse complement strand
GCCTTACCATGTTCACACTACGTGATACGATCATTCCCCTTGTGCGGAACTAGGGTTCTCCACCCTGCACAATATGACCTAACTCGATAACCATCATGGTAACCGCCAAAAAATATATATAAAAAACGGTACCCTGGTTGTCCAGCTCACGCAGTGACTGGCATGTTTTACAGCGTCGTTGCCAACCGACGCCAACCCAACCTATATATATATATATAAGTGCAGGGGGGGGCGGGGGTCTCGGCCACCTGTGTATTTTACTATATTG
Organism: Costaria costata; assembly: GCA_036873775.1. NCBI lineage: Eukaryota > Phaeophyceae > Laminariales > Agaraceae > Costaria > Costaria costata. The sequence continues at coordinate 11,831 of JAYJME010003435.1, read as the reverse complement.
TTTGTTGGATACCCAGGGGTAAGAACCAAACCAAAACTTCCCGACACCCCCACTATCCGTTTTGCGAGACCCAGACAGGGGAGGGGGGGGGGGCGGGGGAGGTATGCCAAATAAAATCAAGAGATACAAATATGAAAAAAATCGGTGTTTCGTAGTTTCGTCCAGAAATCCCACCGCCCATTTCCTTTCGTTTTCATCTTGGGAAGGAGTGTAGCTGGTACGTGGCTTTCGCTTTCTGTCGAGCATCCCAGAGGATACCTACGGTCACCCATATAGGATTGTGTCTGAGGCATACATTGCATTTTTTTGGAATTCGGCTGTTGGGTGAAATAGAGTTAGAGCTCCTCAACTGAGAAGCCTCAGAAAGTTTCGGCGCTACCCCTCGCGTACTTCCCTCTCTCTCTTACACCGTGCCTCACGTCTTCAGTGCGTGTGTGTTTTTTTCTCAGGGAGTTGTTCGTTGCGGAGCATGACCCTGCGCGCGGGTCGCCCATAGGATTGTGTATCAGGCTTAGCTTTACAATTGTTTTTGTCTTGGTCGGTTGACGGGTGAGAGGTAAAGAGAGGTATAAAGCTCCTCAACCAAGAAGCCCTAATACACATTTAGTGGCCACCTGGCCCCTCTCTTAGCCCCGTTAGGACCGTTAAGAGAGCAGTCCCATGTGGGGGGAAAAAAACACTTGGAATTAATAGTCTGGGAATAGGTTTCCGTACAGTACAGTGCAGTACCACAAGGTTTAAAAACGTACCACGCGTCTTCAGTGTGCATGTGTTTGTTTTCAGGCTCTTGTTCGTTGCGTAGCATGTCACTGAGAGCGGGTCGAACGTATGAGGCGAGATATAATCATCATGAGTTTGGTTTGGTTAGGCCTCACGTTTGACGCATCGCCTTGGGAGTCGGTGCGGTCTCCCCCTGGCCGTCGCGTGGGATTCGGTTGCACGGTTGGCGTGCCCATTCGGCTATGGTGGAAATCGGTATCACGCGTGGGGATTTGGGGTCACCTTCGCATTGTGATCGGCCCCACCGTCGTGTGGTGCTTGGTTCGGTTTTCCTTCCGTGTGATATTCGGTACGGTCTCTCCATAGCGTGAAATCCGGTTTGGTCTCCACATCGCGTGGGGTTCGGTTCGATTTCACTATCGAGCGGCATTTTTTAGGTTCAGTCTCAACGGTCACTCGGGATTCGGTCTCACCGCCGCGAGAAATTGGGTTCGATCTCACCGTGGCGTGGCAGTCGGCTCGACCTCTCCGTCTCGTGGAATTCGGTCGAGTTTGACCTTGACACCTTGGATTCGGTGTCACCCGCGCGTGGGATTCGACAACACCTTCGAATAAACTTAATTCCCCGCCTGGCCGTTGCATAAAATTCGGTATTTCCACCGCGCGGGGTTTGTTTCGATCTCACCGACGTGTGGCGTTCGGTTCGGTGTCATCCTCGAAAGACTTTCCGCTCACTAGAAACTTCTCTTAAGAGTTAGGTTCGGACTTGACGATGTTTAGGATTCGGTTAGGTGTCATCCCCACCCGGCATTCGGTTCACTATCACCTTCCCGTCGGAATTCGGTTCGGTCTCGCGGATGTTAAGGATCGGTTCGTTGTCACCCCCACACGACATTCGGTTCCGCATCATTCGTCCAATGGAGATCGGTTCGATATGAACCGTCCGGTGGGATTCGGTTTTCTTTTCCGCAGGTGCTCGGAAGGCAAGGAGAAAGCCGCCGCTGTATTCCAGGCTATGCAGATCGACCCTACGTTCGTGAACGGAGACCTTTCTTACATGAGGGCGGAGCTTTTCTACGGAGCTAGGCTTTGCATCAGTGGCTGCTCTCTTACTGGTGATGTGTAGTTGTGGGTCGTGTTTGGTTGCGGGGGCGGGAGACACAGAGGGGTAAGGTTGTTGTTGCTGTTGTTGGTTAGGGTGTTATTGTTATTGTTGCTGGTGAGGGTGTTGTTGCTGCTGCTGCTGCTGTTGTAGATGTTGGTGTTGGTGTTAGTGTTGGTGGTTTTGATGGCGTTACTGTTAGCGTTGTTACTGTTGTGAGTGAGCGTGTTGTTGTTATTACTGTTGTTGCTGTTGTTGGTGAGGGTGAGCGTCTTGGTGTTATTGTTGTTGGTCAGGGTGTCTGTTGTTGTTGTTCTCACATTGACGCGTGGGCATACTCTAGTTCTGTGCTCACAAGGTGCTTAGACGTACACGGAACCTTCGCCAGTAGATACTCAATACCAGGTATAGCTTGTCAGCACGCGCGGATATAGGAAGCGTATATTTTGATAAATGTTTCACTGTCGGCCTCGGGCTTGATATTTATCCGAGAAGATATACCCGCTACTAGTATTTTGAGTTGCAGCTCATCGAACTTTGACAATTTATGAAGCATCCCAAGGTACCGCGGGTAGGGGTACTTTCCCCGAGGATAAAATGTTTTCATATGTGAATGGTGCTTGGGTTTGCACCAATCTGAGCGATATGTGCTTCGTGATACAAGGCTCCACCTCCGCCGTTGTCCCACATTTGGGCTCCGGGTGATCGGAGTGCACCAAACTCCGTTTATTTGGTGTGCGCAAAAACAACCATTCTGAAAATTGGCTGTTGAAACACCCAAAGCCTCTTTTCAAAAGTTGACATTGTGTGAAGTCCTGAACAAGGGAAGACATGCTGGAGTAACACGACGCCAAACTCCATGGGCTAAAATTTACGACAAAAGTCCTTCCACAAGAACGGCCCTAATGTGGCACGTGGTAAAGCGCAAAAGCAGCCATTCTGAAAATGGCCGTGGATCATTTGAAAAACTGAAGCCAATATAGTATTGTTCTGGGTTTGTACCAAGCACTGCGGTAAGCAAGGATTGACGTACGGGAATGTGTCAACCTTGACGTTCGGGGCCCCTCTCTCCCACCCCGCCCCCCCACCTATCAGGAGCTATCCCGAAGCAGCTGGGGAGCAGGAGTATCCTGCAGGCCATCATCCTTTCCGACAACGAGCTGTCAGGTAGGGAGATTGTCGTCCCTGTGATGATTTGATGCGGTATATATGTGTCACGTCGTTTACGAGATACCGCGTAAAGTACCCGACTCCAGTTGAAAGCACTTTGTACCCAACCTGAGAGGGCGCGGTTATTATTACGGCCTTTTCGGCGCTTCAGAGAGAAGCAAAATCATGGCTCTTCGCGGGTCCTGACCCGACCTGACCCGACCCGGTTTTCGAGATCTCACGGGTCGGGTCTCGAGTAGGGTCGGGTCAGGAGATTTTCAAACATGTCACGGTTCGGGTTGGGTCACCCTGACCGGGACAGACCGGACCCGACCTGACCCGCGAGGTTCGACCCGTGTACAAGCAAACGGCGATTGCAGCATCGCCTAACTGCTAGGCTCCTGGAGGGTTTAAATACGCATGGTGCCAGAACTGCAACATAGTGCGTGGAGTCGCGCGACACTGGGTACAGCCTGACCCTACTCGCGCTGTTGCCCGCTCAACACTACTCGTAGACTTTTGATGTGGCCAAACTCACCGGCATCGTTTGTTGCGTTGCTATATCTGGGCACCCAAAGGGTTGAAAGGGGTAAAAGCCCGTACTTCGAAGTAGTATAGGGAGCAAATATACAAGGCTGATTGGCGCGTTTTGTTTGTGTACGACATACACCCTCTGGGGATAGACTCAAGTGCAGACTAATTATGTTAGATGGCCTACTTAGTCACCTGACTACGAACTAGCCCTGACGTCCAGCCAGCCCTTCAGCCAACTATCATGGGTTTTGGTGCACTCGCCTGACCCACCCACCCACCTACCGTACCCATCCCCACCCGTCCACCCACCCACCCACCCACCCACCCACCCACACAAACACACCCACCCTACCCGTGGCTGCAGGTGCTATTCCAGCGGAGCTAGGAAAGCTGCCCGCGCTCCGAGAGTTGGACCTGAGCGACAACGACCTTACCGGTAAGTTGAAAAGCGCGTGTGTCGTAGCAAAAAAAACGCTTTAGAGCACGAAGGCTGGCTGTGATTGCGCTGTACCAGTACACAAGTAGTATAGGCCCACGAATATGAAAAAACAAACTTGTAAATTTGCTTCAGCGTAAAATGTTTTTGGGGATGCGCCTAAAGAAACGCATCGTGCGATAGGGTTAGCGCCTTTTTTGGAGAAGATACGACAACATATTTCTTACGGACGCGTTTTTTCGACTGAGGAACGCTACGATAACCCAATTTTGTTTTTTGTTTTTAAAATTGTAAATCTTGCCATGGGGTTATTCGTCAGGATATGGGTTAAGGTTTGGCGTACATTTTGCTCTTTGGAAACATCTGATTTTTGGGGTGAGATGCAGAGTGAGCTCCTCAAACGAGGGAACCTCGAAAAGTTTAGGTTGCACCCCTATCATACCGTGGAAGGCCTCCAACATTAATAAGAAATCGTGCTCAGAGGCGACCGCTGCACCATATCCTGTATCCTGAGATGCGTGCTACGTTTTAATAGCACGTTTTCGTCATTTTGTGGGCTGACTAAAGGGGCTCCTTAGCCCCTTTCGAGCCGGAAACGATTTTGTAGGGGACAAATCTACTTTGAAATAGAGTGGGATACTTTTTGGGGTAGTAAAAGGGTTACAAATGAAGAAGCAGGTATCCAATGTCGTGATATTTTACAATATTTCGTGGTATACCCACAAGTAGTCTTCCGGGTACCCGTTCAGGTTTTCCTCAAAATCAGGTTTTTGAGGGGGGTAGGTAGCTCCTCAAATGAGATACAGCCTCAGAAAAAACAACAGGGGATGTAACATGGTGTCACATCCCTTTTACCGTAGCACGCGCCCTTATGGCCTACTGTAGATGCTCGAGGTAGCTCAACGTTGGTGTCACTTGTTTGTCAATGTCTATATCATGTGACGTCTCCAGGTCCCATTCCTGTGGAGGTGTGTGGAGTGGCCACGCTGCAGGTGCTGTCCTTGGCCAAGAACAACCTCACCGGTGAGTCCGCAGCCCGATTGCTGCGACGCCAACACGCGCGCTACCAGCTACAGCAGTAGTATGGGTGTGACGCTTTGGCCAAAATGTTGCATGACTGGACAGAGGAAGACCGCTCAACTGAGAGAACCCTCTACCCTGAGGTCGTTTTGGAATCACCTTTATTTTGCCTGTACAATGTTTTTGCGTTCTGTACCTGTTGCGGGGGGGAAATGGCAAGCACGACCAAATATGTGCTCCGTAAGAATAGGGTATGTTCAAACGATGCTCCAATTTCGCCAACGAACCCCACCAGGAGGTCAAGAGATGACGTGACGCCCTGGGGGAAGGTACCCAGTCGGAACAAAATCGTGTAGTGCCTTCTAAATCCCCCGGGAGATAGGGGTTTCGGATTCAACTTATCGCCCGCGTGCAACGTTAGTCTCGTATAGGGGAAGTTGTCACTCGTGGCATACAGGAAACGGTTAACCCCTTTGGGTCCCCTTCATATCTAGCTAACCAATGACAACGTTGGTGTTACCATCTGCGAGCAGCGTGAGCGCCCAGCAGCTACGGGGAGGATCAGGTCGCGTCCGTCCGGTACGACTCCGTTCGTTGTAACTCGGACACCAATTTGTCTCATCCCCCAATCACGCTGTGGGCGTTGCGGTAAGCGTCGCTTTTTGGGCCGATTTTCCCTCTCTGAAGTCCCAAGAGGGTTAATCAAGGGTAGCATGTATTCGTATGTACACCCGCAGTACGCGCATAACACCGGATCATCGGTTTTCTTGTTCTCTATTATTTGTGTGTACCTTCGAAAGGGACCATCTGGGTTGTGTGCGTTCTTCCCATTGAACCGTTTTAGTTTCCGCCCGGTCGACTTCCAGAATACCCAACATCGGAGCTGATTCGTCGTCGCAGAGAGATGCCATCTCGTATGTCATCACAACACCACGCGGCAGGCGACAGAGATAACACCTCGCAAGCGCAACAAACGTATTAAGCAATGCAAAGCCATGCGAACCTAAACGTATGACATGCCATATGACTAAAAACACAGCATTCACAAAGCCAGCGAAACCAGACAACATTGCAGGATTGAAATCGTAGCGAATAAGCGGGAAAACTACATACAAATTGCCGAATGATTTGTTGCTGCGAATCCCCCCGTGCACTTCACTCGCACAGGCACGATACCTGCCGAACTGGGAACGCTTGCCGAGCTGACTTCCGTCAACCTCGCCACCAACAGGCTCACCGGTAAGCGAAGCAACGTCGGGATTCTGCCGCGACGGTAAACAAAAGATGCGTGCCGAGTACGCACGGTAGAAGTAGTCGAACCCTATTAATACTGTAGACGTTCTTCTGAGGTTCCTCCCCCGAGAAGCTTTCTATACCTCACCCACCAACCCACTTTGTGATAAGATATTTTGCTATAAAAAGACCCGATACGCTATTAATCTATCCCATGTAGGCTATTAGTAGCCTAGGTGTCTAGGCTAACGAATACAGTTGTGAAAATATCCCTTCGAATCCAAACATACCGGGTACTGGTAGTTCCTTACAGTAGGCGCGGAGCCCCCCGCCAAGCAGAAACGGTTGAGTCAACAGGTGCCGGCAGTTCCCTTATCGTAGAGCGCGTCAACGTTGAAGATAATAAAACAAATGCTGCTGCTATATGGTACCCCGGTATGGTTTGGTGTAGCGCCCGCTGCCGAGCACGACCTTTCTGAATCCAATGTTCTCTTAGCGTCCCGCAAAAAGCGAGAGCTTAAGTTTCGTTTTGTTGGACTGGTTTTTCCTGGTGAGTCCATACTGACTGCTACCCCCTGCGTACAGAAATATGAACAATTTGTTTTGGATATTCTAAATAGTCAAATTTTTCAAGCGGTTAGACTTCGAACCTTTAGTAGGCGTGAGTATGTCGGAGTGAGAAATAGAGTTGTTTCTTAATTACGAGCGAATACCTACGGAGTTGCTAATTAACAAGGCGCTAGAAAATAGGGACCCTTTTTTTGAGATGGCTGAAGCGACCGTCTGACCGGGATTCCCCAACGCACACAAGTTCATGACCGATACGATTCTATCTAAACGTTGATAGTCCAACCCTGCGTTATATCGTCGGATATGTGCTCCCTAAAATATGCGGGGTTTGTATGGTGGTTTCGCAGGCGTTATTCCCACCGAGCTGGGCGATCTCTCCGCTCTCCAGGAGCTGGATCTCAGCGACAACTTGCTCACAGGTAAACGGGCTGCTTTCGTACGCGATGTTAGTTTGTAGGTATCGTCTCTTACCAGTGGTACAAATACACACCCGGATACACACCTGGTCTTGTACTGTGCATGGCCAGAAAGTGTAGTAGGTTGTATCCCGTATTGCTTGTTGGTCATGCCTATTGTTTGAAGTATAACGGTACGTTACACGCTCGGGCAGCAGTGCTGTGGTTTTTTTTGTTTGTTTTTTCGTTAGCCATTCGACAAAACGGTGGCACATCTATCAATCCGTATATTTGGCTGATCGCTCGTAATCGTATCTACATTCGGGATTAAACTATTGCCCCGCATTGGTGATGAAACATAGATATATATATATATATATATGCGTTTTACATCTTTGGCACGTGTACTGTAGCTGTTGTCCCGCACTGAGTACATACATTGTACAATGTGGTACTGTAGGTGTAGTATTATGTCGTCCATGCTTTTCACTAACAGCATGGGATGCATGGGGATATATGTATCGCAATTCACTAGAAAGCAAATTTAATGTCCATTGCATATGCGCGCGTGCAAACCGACCGAGCTGCTCGGTTTTTCAGACCCCGACAAAAAACGAAGGTTGCAAAAAGCTTCGAGAGTCGCCGGGCGCAAGAATCCCCAGGCAATTAATTAATAAGCATACGTGTACCCGCGGTAAGACTCGAAGACAACCAGGCACGTCATAAAAAGCGAAAGCTGTGTACCGGCATGTTTTGTATCTGTGATCTGTAACCATCAGGTGCCATCCCCGAAGAATTTGGCAATCTCGCGAGCCTGAGGACTCTCTGTGTCGGAACCAACAAGCTAACTGGTGAGCTACAATTGGTTTTGCACTGAAGCATGTTGGCCTGTGGGGTTTTGTCCTGAGTTTCCCCGGTAGTACATATAGGGGCAGGTTTGAGCCACAGTTGTTTTTGCGTTGAAGCTTGGGGGCGGGGGGGGGGCTCTCGACCTTTGCCATGATATTCCACAATAGTAGGAGGGGTAGGTCTGGGCCCGAACGCTTCTGGCGGACGGGGCTTCCCCACTGAGGATCTACCCTCCATATCTTCGAAACCCCGTTCGTTTTTTATTTTTACAGTTTAAGATACAAAGGGGTCCTGGGAGACGAAGATCAAGAATAGTTGAAAACAATCCCCTATCCCCGTCGAACGGGAAGGCCTCATCGTGGAGCGGTGCGTAGCTTCGTTGTATGCGCCTACAGTAGCCCATGGGATTGATTACTCGACGGGTTTGGGGCTTCTCGAAGTCTACTATTGGGTGAGGCATAAGAGATTCTCTTGTAAGGCACCCCTATTGAACTCTCTCCTACACCTGTACCTGGTACTTCTTCCCGCGGTACATCATGTCCAGAACTTCAGTGTAAGCCTACGGTTATTTTTTAGATCCATCTTTACGGTGTCAAGGGGGCGCTGCATACGGAGGTTCGAACCACGACCGCTGCACTCGCTGCTACCCCGAGCGGCAGCATGCTGGGAAGGATTTTTCAACCTGCAGCGAACCACCTCGGCCGGGGGGTAATCTGCTGTCTCTCACGGGGTCATATAGATAGAATCTATCCCCGCGATCGCTCATGTCAACCTTCAATCCCCAATCCGAACCAGACCACCCGGAGCATGCTTCCTACCACCGCGTTAAGTTGTCAAGGGACGGGTATTATAGGCACCCCCTTTTCAATGCGTTTTCCGTCTCAATACCCTATTAATAGTGGTCGGTCGAAAACATTGCACGTGTCGGGTCAGGTCACCGATCCCCACGCCATGGTCTAGATACGTCGGGGGTAGATCTGTTTTTTATATCTAGATCATGTTGGCGGGTGGGAGCCGTATGATCTGCATGATTTTACCACGTATTTCCCGGGTTGGGTCTGAACTACGTTACTGAACGATACAGATCCCGCGCGCAGGATATCATAGCGGCAGATGTAAAAGGGATCTACGGGCTGTAGATTATCCACTTGGAAGAAGATCGCGATCTGACGTTTGTTACGATAGGGGTAGCCCCTTTCTGGCCAAAATCAACCATTGCCTCAAAATCAGCCATCACCTCACTGACGGGGGCGTTCTCAAGTAACGAACTACCGGAGTCCCCGTTCGTGTTGTACAATATTTTACTCGTCATGCCCCTAGGCCACACACACGCACAGGTTTGTTGTTTGTTTGTTCGTTCAGGTTAAGCCCACAATGGTTGATCAAATTCGGGTTTTGGGCGGGGGGTATAATATAACACGAAGCTCCTTCTCCTCAAAGGCAGGAGCGTCGAAACGAAAATAGGCTGCTGCGCCCCTAGTGTATAGCATGCGTCATCTGCCCAATGCGTGGGAACAGTGGCAAAAGGTATGTATAGCGCTTGCCTGACGCTTGGTGCAAGACTGCTGCAGGCGCAGTTTTCGTAGGGGCAGTCAGATTCGATACAACTCGTAGTCTCACCTCTTCTTTTGTTTTTAATCTGAAACGAACTGTGTCATATCGTTACATTCCTTCCGCCCCCGCTCTTTTGCCGAACGAATCGCGACGAGAGCAGGTACGGTGCCGACGGCGCTGGGGGGGCTGATCCACCTCAAAACGCTGGTCATCGCCAACAACATGCTCACCGGTGAGTCTCTTGCTCAACTCAAACTGCACGGGGCAGAGTACGGGACACCTACCATATAATAAGAAAACAGGGTATTAAGAATCCCATGCAGAGAGTTGCAGGGGAAAAAAAAACTCGGGAGCCATCGCAATGAGAAATCCAGCCTGAGCCAGCGCTCCTGTTTCTTATTTTGATGCCTTGTTCGTACTGTATATTGCCGAACTGGTATTATTATACAATAAGAAAAACGTCAGCAGCTGTGAGATCGAGGATTTGGTCGAAACTCAACTTTGCAAGCTGCGTGGGATACTTCGATCGCGCGTACAACGGGTTTTGTATAACCGAGTGGGGGATGTATAGTCCTTGTTGAGGGGAAGACAATCTAAGGGGCCACAGCAATCAGATCTTCCCATAGACCCGAAACCTACATACTTCCCTCTTTGGTCCTCGTTTTGCTAGATATGGTTGATAGTAATAGCAGCCGAACGAAAACATCGTTTTAATATAAGAGTACCAGTCTGCCAGGTACATATTAACCCCTCTAGAACTGTAGTCCCGTTCAGGCGACATACGATGTATCACTAGTAAAACGGTTAAGACGCGTGCTACGATAGAGGTAGCACTTTTTGGCATTTTTGTTTCTGGATGACGGGACTCCTTAACCCAAACTCGCCGGAACGTCATTCTTGTTTAGCAATATGTTTTTTTTTAGTGCCTAGTCCATGGGGTTTCTCATCGGTCTGCCCTTCCAGTTTAGTCAAAAACTGCTTTTGGGTGTGATTCGGGGCTCCTAAAGTTAAGAGCCTCAGAAACAACATCATGGAACAACACCTCAACCATCGTAGCATGGGTCTTAAGTATCTATAGTTTGAGTGCCAACACGGGGGCTCATCAGCTGAGGAGCTACCTGGCGAAGCTGGATCCGATGTGTGTAGTTCACTGCATTTATGTTTTGGATAAAGCTACTGCTGTACGTAGCCCCTGGGATTGTGCACCGGGCTTATCTAGCTTTCAGCTTTTCTCGTACTTTATTTTGTTGGAGCGAGGTGTTGACCTCCCTAAGTGAGGGACCTGACAAATACTCTACCTGGGGTAGTACGGTATGTGTTTCCCTTACGGGTATGTAGCATGTCTCTTCCACCAGAATTCGAGGCTATCCAGACGCCACAGCCTGAAAACAAAGTCACGCTCCTCTCTCTTTTTTTTGTGGAGGTAGTGGGACAGCATGCAGCAGGGAGTTCCATCGTATTTCTGGCAGTTGCTGTAGCTGTAGTAGGGGTTGCACCCTAGTGTTTCTGATGCTTCTCACTTTTGAGGACCTGTACGCCCCACCGAAAAACGTGTTTTTTTTGGTCGAAACAAATGGTGAAAATGCCACCCGGTGACCTCGCATGGCCTACAGGCAGGTGGCTGGGTAGGTATATGTGGCGAATATTATTTGAAAAGGCGAGTTGTAATCCGGGAAAGCTGGGCAGCCCCCTCACTTGAGGCACCCGTCGGTCATAAATGAGTTCTTGGCCTGAAAGATGCAATAAGGCATGCCCTATCGAAGTATGCGATACCCTATCGAACTACGCTACTATTAATAGTATTAATAGAGAGGCAGTGTGCGTTGGAAGGAACACAACTGAAAAAAAAACAAATTCCGCCCCAAAAAAACAACCATACACAGCAGCTGCACCGCAGCCAACTCGAGACGGCTTGCAACCGAACTAGTCACACGCGTTAGCCCCAGCCTGCTCGCTTCTGTAGACGGCGGGTTTGTCGAAATCGGCCACGTACAGCCCTCGAATACCCCGAATGTTACACATACACAGCAGCAGTACACCGCAGACAGGCAGACTAATTAAATAATGGAAGCCCGTGCGCACCCCCGTGTTGAAGAGATTTTATTACCATATGGCCAAAAACGGCCTCATTATCATTAGAAGGCATGCCCCTATCGAAAGAGGCTATATAATAAGGCTATGTCCTATCCAACTACCGTAATCATGCGAGAGTTGGCACCGGGGTGCGATCGATTTTTAAATGTTTCTACGTTGTGTTTTTTATCGCACC